>JAZGTI010003017.1:18364-33288 GCA_036877585.1 Botia kubotai
GAAACACAAGAATGACTGAAGATTGTGAGCGAGATGCATGGAGGTATGCAAATATAGTTTGACAGCCAAGTAGGACATCCTAACATTGCATTCGGACCAAAGGATCGGACAAACATTTTATGGTTCTGCATTACATTTCTTTGTGTCTTGTCTTTTGTTTCCATGTTTTTTATGTCTTTGTCCCTCAGTTGATTGGGTTTTGCTTTGTCCCTCAGTTGATTACATTTATGCACTGGGCAGATGCATTTACAAACTGATTAAATTAATGCACCACTAATGCACGTGTTCTTTGGGTGATTTGAACCCATAACCTTGGTGTTGCTAATGCCATGTTCTATCCGTTAAGCTATGAGGGGACACTAACCTACAGTGATGACACAAGAATATTTATTCCATGTTACCTCAATGATCTCCGTCTGTGCATGTTTGGTCCAGAAGGCCTGAGGAGGTGTAGTACAGCTTACAGCGACAAAACTGTTGGGTTTTCGGTCCAGAGACGGTGTGGTCAGCTCACTGCAGACTACACATACATGTTCACACTGAAGGTCACGATGGTGTGAAGATGTTCCACAAAGAAACATTGTTTATATGAAGGAGCTACAGTGTGCAGCAGGCGTTATGTGCTAGGACCGGCTGTTTCTCAAACATATAATCAGACCACCGCAGTTAAAGCACTTTATTTACAACTGATGAGTGATCGAGGCAAGCACTTAATCCAAACGCAGCTGCTATGGTGGTTTACTTTACATAAGCAGTACAGTAGAACACAAAAATATTTATACTCCCGTTCAAGTTTATATACAGTCTCAAGATCTGACCTGATAGCTAAGACAAATCCCATAAGCCTAGCAGCCCTGCTCGCTGACAGATAAACAGTTCATGTTTTCTGTTGACATTTGAAATGTTTAAAGGAATTGTTCACCCAAAAATGAACTAAAAATTCTACAATGTTTTTTAAAACCCTTGTTCTCACCGGTTCATAGCGATCAATCTAACTGTGAAAGCAAAAACTGCCCTACATTTGGAGTCTTCTAGGGCCAAGTCTTCTAGGGTCTTTTAGAATCACTTCAATTTCATTCTGTTCACTGCACAAACCGTAGAAGACCTGAAGTATTGCAAAATTTGTACTGCTACACGGTACTGTTGCTGTTTTTTGGTCTTTTTTAGAACTTGACAACCTCTGGTCACTTTGAACTGTTTGCTGCATGTAACGATTATTATTATCATCTTTCAATTATCTAAACATTTTACTTTTTGTATTCTATAAAAATAACAGCACAGATCTAAAATCACATCAGGGTGAACATTATAAAAGTGAACTGTTTCTTTAAGAAAATTCTATGCACTTGTATTTTTAAAAATTGGTGGAAAGGTAAAAAACTGACCAAGACTGAACTCCAGTACTGGCTCATCAGGATCTTGACTGTTTCCTACACAGAGGAGAATATATAAAACCAACAGACTTAAAATACTTCATATGAAAATCATAAAGCAAACAGATATTTAATATTAAAGCAAAGCCATAAAAGAGAACATCCCAAGAGAACTGTTCACTGTATACCTGCCAATGCCAGTTCAAGCATCTCTGAGGAAAGCTCCAGTGTGTTGGCTCGGTACACTGACCACGGCCGTTCCCTCCGTGACATTGTGATTATGCGAGTGTGATGTAGTTACAATAGCAGGAGTGGTGGAATGGATTTATGTACAGAATTTCCCTCATATGCCCTGAGAATAGAACAAAAGGTCAAAATTGAAAAACAACTCATCCATCACAACAGCTCAGTTTTAGCCCACATCCCTGTCGGCAGATATTAAAATATGAACTATATAGTCCACCTCTCTTGGCAAGCAATAAAATCACATTTCTGATATAAGCTGTAATTCACTATAGCTTTCAACTCCTGATTTTATTTCAAGAAGATAAAAGGTCTTTTTTGACGCTGCGCTACGACAAATGTCTTGTCAAAGGACCGTTTAGAGAGCTACTGTATTCCCACAGAGACAGCCAAAGAGTTTATCCCCAAGTTTTGACTGCCAAAGAGTCGAAATGCACTTGTCCAGAGAGAAACACCAGTGAAAACCCAAAATTGAAAATTAATTCCGTTATTTACTTACCCTCATGTCATTCCAAACATGTATGACTTCTTTTTGCTTCTGAGAAACACAAAAGAAGATATTTTGAAGCATGTCGGTAGCCAAATAACACTGGCAACTATTGACTTTCACTGTATGAACACAAAGCCACTGAGACTTTTCTCAAATGTCTTCTTTTGTGTCCCACAGAAGAATAAAAGTCAGGAATGACATGAGGTCGAGTAAATAATGCATTTTTGGGTGAACTATCCCTTTAACACAAAACTGCCACATAGTAATTTGTGCACCAATCACACTTCAGGAGATCAGAACGTGCTGTCACAAGTGTGCTTATATCAGCATTTTACAATTACCTTGAACACAACTCATCCCATCAAAAGCCAGCTAACTACCAGCTAATATTTATGAGCTCAGTTATTAAGCAACATCTTAACCCGACCATCCCTAGCCCAGCCACTCTAAAACTCATTCCACTGCAACGAAACCTCCAAATATGGCATGTGAAACCCTGAGTAAATATCCCAGCAGTTTTTGAAGCATGTCTTTAGCTGTCTCTAGGTTTATTACATACACAAGACAAATCCTAAGACTGTGCTATTAACTAAAAAAGTAGACATGCAGAAAGGATAAAATCAGTGGACCAGATGGCTCTTCTCTGGAGAACCCCGTCCAAAAGACCTCCTCTCCTCCTGTCAACCTGGATATGAACCTTTATATCTATCAGTTTAGAGAAAGGTGAGAAGATTGGTACACTGCAGGAACACGACCAGATACTTCTTTCTAAAAACAGCTCTAATGGAGGTTACTGTACCAACTGTACTGCATGAGACAGCAGCATGAGACACCGTATGCAAAAGAGTATAATGTACATCTGTTTACCTATCTAGATTGTTCAAGCATTTAAAAGGTCTTTCCCAAACCATTTATGCCCTGAGGCATAAAGATAACTTTGCCTCCTCATGTTAATAGACATGGATAAGCAGAACCAAGCCTGCCCACATCATCCTCCATGAGTCAGGCAATGACAGAAATAAACCCGAATTTAAATTCATGCGTTTTTTATCACATTAAAATGGTTTTAAATCTTGCCTTGCATGCAAACATCAAACACAAATACTGTGTCTCAGCCACAGCCACTGTTAAATAATCAGCAGTGATGACCGTATATTGTGTGAATAATGTGTGTGGGGGGGGAGAGAGAAAGAGAGAGTGAACGAATGTGTGTTTGGATGCAGTATGTTGTGGCAGCTTGTTAACTGCATGTTGAGCTTCAAGCACGTGTCTGTGCTGTTTACACATTGGAAGGGAGGGTGAAGGACAGAGAGAGAGAGAGAGAGAGAGAGAGAGAGAGAGAGAGAGAGAGAGAGTCACCCCTTCAACCCACCAGCTGACTGCCCTTATTTATTACTTAAAAATATGTTAAAGAAACCATTAAAAAATTGTGTACTAAAAAGAATTTGACGTCACAAATGTTTTTTAAACAGTTGCTAACACTTCACAACAATTAAAATGAGTTCGGTTCAGCTGGCCATCTCCATGGCGATGATGTTTTTTAAAAGCTTGTGTTGTTGTCACTTTTTAAAAAAAAATTTATTGTTCTTTAATCATTGCTGAAAAATGCAAAAATAAGATGAGTGAATCTATTGAGCTACACACTTTCACGTTTTACTGGCATAAATTGCATGATCTGTAACCATGCTGAGGACGTATTAAAATTATTATTTACTAGATTAGCAATTTATACAGCAGCACGGAATATAGACAAATTTAATGATTAATCATTAACTAATCATAGTGATGAATCACTAACCAACAATTACAAATTAGTTTGACCAATAACATTATTGTTTTTATAGTAAAAACAAAGTTAAACAATAAACTAAAAATATCAATGTGGAAAAATGCGCTGTCTAGACCATTTCATACATAACAATGACACGGCATGATAAAAATTGTGCAACACAAAACTACAGATCAACAATACCCATGCAGTGTCATATCAACAGACATTTACAAGCCAAACATTCCAGCAGTTAACTGAGACCCAACAGGTGGGTGGAGTGGGGAAATCACACCGGACATATGCAAAATAAGCGTGGAGGACATGTTGTCCAATAGTGTGGTGGAAAGCAAAGCCTTTAGGAGCTACTGAAATACATTACCTATCATTACATACTAGCAATGGGTCGTGTTTAATGTTTGGGTTTAATTTAGATGTCAATAAAATGGATAATAAAAAAAAAAACGTATTACTAATGCACATAATGACTAAAATATTTAGTACAAAATCTTTATGAAATTCTTTATTAAAATGCTCTAGAACGTACAATTTTATCTCGTGGTTAAAACTATTATGTTAACTGAAACTGAGCATAACAAAAACTGAACTTTAGGGCCTGCTAACATTTTAGGCCCCTTCTGTAGCACATGCTAACTTATTTAAACAACACTAGATTAGCCACTAATGTTTGTGCTAATGTGCTTTCTTAAACCATTACAGCATTGGTTAACCTACTTTTAAAAAGTTGGAGCTTGACCTAAGACGTTAAAAGGTTATGACTGAAGTTCTCTCTCCTGTGATAGATCAAGCTGGATATAAACAGATGAGCTTGACTACTTCGGCCAGATCTGAACTGAAACTTTTTTTAATCTCAGTGGATCAGAAAGATTAGCACCAGTACTGACTGCCATATATAGCTCTTGGAGACACCATCAGATTTATGAGTCTGATGAACTAGAACAGTAAGATAGGGACATCTTTTTCAGATAATCCCTACAGACTACCTGACACACTTTTTCTTCATGTGCCCTGCTGAAAACAGCACACAAATTCTGCTGGACTCCAAGTGGGAGCGGAATTCATTTTGAACAGCGAGAAATGCTTTGACAAGCAGCGGTTTGAGCAATTGTCTCATTTAAGTGTCTTAGTTCTGTGCGGAGGGCAGTGAGAGCTGAAGTGAAAGCATTTCTCACTTCTTCTCTTCTGCTGGTTACCGTATTTCTCAGACGCAACAAAGAGGAACTTGGAACAAGACGCAGTTAGGTGCCCTAAATGGCCAGAGATATTTTTATCTTTGTTCGATACACCTGAGGCGACAGTAGTCCCGCTCTGGTGATAACAGGCTTTAATTAGTACAATGCCCATGTGACAAATAATTTCCCCATGTCTTCGAGGTTTCACATGACCGAGCGAGATCACAGGGTGTACAGAATAAGACAAAGATAAGCGACATAATGATAAGAACTACAAAGAAAGTCTGCTCTCTCCGATAGAGGCTGACCGATATATCGGTTTAACCGATTAACTAGCACGATAGTAGTTTTTTTGAACTGTTGATTAGTGGCAGAATTTGAATTCTTACAAATTCAGATTATATTATGTTATTTGGAATATTCTTCAGTCCATTTTGTATGTAACTTTTTACTTAAATTAGTTGTTTACTTAATGAGTTCACCTGCCTAGTTGTCTATAGATGGAAAAATCGGTTGACCTCAGCTCAATGATTACTTCACATATATCTTAGAGAACATTGGGTGTTGTAATATAATGTAATATAGGTTGTTTTGCTGTTAACAGTCTTAAGATATTAGTCTTCAAGTACGGTTTTGACTGGGGTCGATTAAAGCATTAAACCAAAGACAACCTGAACTTATAGTCTGTTGCTTAAAATTCAGATCTATCTTCTGCCTTACTGAAACAAATCAAAAAATGTTTTACAATATGCAGGAGAAAAAAAGTGCAGGTCTTTGTTGTTTAATGAGGCAAAGAGCAGAGACCGAAGACCACAAAATAACAACCCTAGTTTTCCAGATTTAACTTTTTGAAACACCAAGTCTCAAATGTCTTGTCCATCTTTTTTAACACATACAAGCTCTCTCTCCCTCTCTCTCTCCAAAATGCACACACACACACAAATGACATGGTAACAGAAAGAGTTAAGGAGGTGAGTGGCCTGAAACCCCCTCAAATGCTCTTCTGTAGCTTTGGTTAGAACTTCCCACACAAACAGCTAACGAACCAAGTTCAATGTGATCATCAGAACCGATCATCTCTGTAACACATCAGTTTCTGCCTCGCACGGCCCACACAGCCCTCTCATTTACAGCTGCATCACTTCCTCCCACACGCACAGTCAGGTAAAACTTTTCTCTGTCATTTTCACTCTCTCAAGTGCCGTTCATAATGCAAACAATCATTTTGATTTAACATCACAAGTGTTCTATATCAGTCCTGTAATATGTCAACTATGCATGACTAATTTTTTATGCTAATTTTATGATTGTGCAATAGGATACAACACACAGCACAGTCCAGTACTATACCCTATCTTGCAGCAGCAAGCTTCCTCTTTTCCATCTAATGGTGATTTTGTTCCTGTCAACAACTGCTTGATCTCTCAGACAGTGTAGTGTCTTCACCTGCTGTCAATCTCGATGAGAGAGGGGGCAAAGAAGGAACATTTAGTGCCAGCAATAAAATTTCCTTAAAGGGGTCCTATTATTCATTTTCACTTTTTTATCTTTAGTTAGTGTGTAAAATGTTGTTAAGTGTTATAATGCTGTTTGAGCATGAAAAATATCTGCAAAGTTACAACTCTCAAAGTTCACTGCAAAGGGAGATATTCTCTTTAACAAAAATTTCTTTTTAAGAACTACAACGAATGGCTCATAGGGACTACAACAAGCTTCTTCTGGGTTTTGTGACATCACAAAACCTGTAAGTTAGATGAACCCCATCCCCAAGAATACGCAATAAAGGGAAGAAGAACAGTCGTTATAGTTGTGTGTAGTAGGGCTGCACGATATTGGGAAAAAATTACATTGCAATATATATTTTTTCCTGCGATATATATTGCGAAGTGTACAAATTCATTTATGTTCATCGGGTGTTTTAAACTGCTTAAAAATCAAATAATAATTCAAGAATAATTGGGGTAATGTTGTAAGCATTTTCAAAGAATAAAAAAAAATTTAAAAGTATAATCAAAACCCGAAATAAAATACTTTTTAAAGCTTATTTTGGGTTGTTTCATAAACAGTTTGACTCGCCTTATTCACTGTCAATTCAGGCAAATCAAGGCTCTAATATGTTATGAAATTAATAATGAATGTTGCTTTTACCCTGATAAAAGTTTCCACTTGTGCCTTGCATTTGTTGTACAGCTCTGGGATGGCAATTTAAGAAAAACAAGTGCGTGACGGCATAACATAACGCTTGTCAAGCGAGCGGATCATGTTTGTAAAACCCTGCTTGGTGACCGTATTTATTGGTACCATGTCTTTCGCAAGGTGAAATGTAATAGCATCTTTCTGTCGCTTAGAGCCATTCTCGTAAGGCGTCACACTGGCAAATGCATCCAAAATAGTTTTTTGCTTTGGACGGCAATCTGATCTGGCTTTGCATTCGTCATACAGTGCTTTGTGGTGCCGACTTAAACAAATTCGTAGTGTTTCCGCGAGTTGTGGCAACAACTGCCAGGCACTCCCGACAAAGCACCTGTTTTTGGTCAGCATCATCCTTTTTGTATCCAAAATACTTCCATATGACCGACGTCACGTTTCTTTTTGCGACCAAATCTTCCATTTCGGCGCTTTTCTCCCGTCCCGCGCTCATTGCGCCATGCGCACGCAGAGACTGCATGCATGAAGTAGATGAAGCAACGTGTGCTTTGTAGTTTTTAAAGAACCCTTAAATATGAGTTAATTACTTTATATTAGACAAATATGGATCCGTGAATAGAAAGTTTAGAAATATAGAAAGTAAATTTTTAAATCAGACACATAATTGTTTTTTTTATTTTGCCCTGCATCGTGAATGCCGCGATGTGACTACCGCGCATGTGTACATCGCGATGACGATGCTGAAACGATGTATCGTGCAGCCCTAGTGTGTAGTGATGCATTCTTTGAACAATGAATAAAGACTTGGATAAAATGCATAACAGGACCCCTTTAAAGCTGTTATTCGAGACATTAAATTAGCTATCTATCCATTTTTCAGTCTTGTTTTCCTGAAAAAGGGAGAAAAACGAATTTGTTTGGAAAAAAAGAATTAAAAAAACAACAGAAAAATAATGATGCTGTCTTATTTGGATGCCATGCGTCTTATTTGCCATGTGTCACTATGAACTGAAATGTTGCACATGTATCTTAAGAAATCTCTAGCTTTTTCCCCACAACTGTATAGGTCTGTTGCACATGCAGCTTGTACAGTTTAAAAGGAACATTGTTTTCACCTAATGCTTTGGTCAAAGTGATACACAAACCATCCACTATGTAAGATCTCCAGATGGCCTCACCAGCATCAGAGAGACACTGATCTATGAGCTGGAGACGCCAACAACACACTAGAAATTGTGTGTGTAATACGTGTGTGACAAACAGAAAGACTAAGCGTGCAAGGGAGATCGAGAAAGTGAATGAGAGACCCCTTGTGTGAGGGTGCATGTGTTTTTGTGTGCAAGAACAAAACAACATCTACCCCTCTATTTACAGGGCCCGCTCATCCAATTGGAGCTTGCATAATTTCTTTAGAGGACAACCACAGATGTTCCCCTTTGAGATGAAAATGAGCATCAGCCATCTCTCACCCAGCACAGGCTCATAAACACAACAGCATTCTTCTTTTTAATATATATTTTAGTAATTAGAATATATAAATGATGTAAAAAAAACTACATACATATATAACAGTTAGTTATATGCTGTTTTCTATTGTACATTTATTTAGTTAATTTAAATATTATGGTCAAAATAATATTATATATATATTATTTGGTTATTTACTGTAGTATATTATTGTGCGCAGCCACATGTAAACAAAATTATGGAACCAGAGTTTCTAAATGTGTCTGTAGTATATGTACAGCTTACAGTCTTTTCTCTTAGCATTAAAAAACATCATTTTTGACAAAAGGGAAATACATCCCCGCTGTACCTTGGCTCAACCTCAGGTTGAGCAGCGAGTCAGATAGCTGTGTAAACAAAAACATATTAACTTCTACTCCCAATGAATCAGCTGAAGAAGCTTTGGCCATAAACGTTAACCTTTCTCATCTCCGTCTCACTCTGAGTGACTTAAGAGTGCATGATCAACAGTTTCAGCTGAAGAAAAACATTACGTACAAACTATATGCAACATGCTTAGAAGAATCATTCAGAACAGACAATAACTCAGAGTGAGAAGTGTTTACCAAGATACAGGCAAATAAGACATGAATATGTGAAAATGTATGTGTGCTTATGCAAGCAAGTACAGATAGAGATGGCTGTTTTTTATGGTGGCTAAGAGGTCTTAAGGGAAGTGGTTTGATGCAAGTATTTCCACTTGTAGCTGAAGCATCAATTTGAGGAAGTAGATGAATATGAATCAATGTACTGCAGTAGGCTGATCATGTTCTTTATACTGGGCAATGATGCAATGACTACTTTCTGTGCTGAGGAGCAAAAAGGTCTCACAGGATGACACATCTTTAATTAGACCCTGAAAAATGACCTCTCGAATGACAGATGAGGATATGCAAGACTTGAGCATTGGTACCAATGTAAAACACACATTCGGCAGGTTTCTCTCTCCTTAAGTGAGCATATACCCAAACTTTGAAGGTCAGCAGGAAATGACATAGCTCTCCACTAAAGCACACAAGCAGGTACTGAGCTCCTATTTCAGATAGGTGCATCTAAAAGGTAGATGAGAGGAATGGCTGGGTGCCAAATTTCCATCCTGGCAGCAAATGGATTATGGAAAACAAACTTTATGTTGCTGTTTACATAGCCTGCTTCTGTCTCCGGGATCCTCAGGGGTGATAACAGAATCTGTGCCATTTGTAGCACACAAAATCAAACAATTTTACATAATAAAACTGTGACAAAACCTTTCTAGAGGAACGTGGGTAAGCACAAAACCCCTAATTTCATTTACTTTTTCTTCCTTAAAAGACTAGATGTAATAAGGAACTATTTGCTTTATTTGCTAATTTTTCAGAGATGGAACAACAAGCACCTGTGAAGTGGAATCTTTCAGTCATTTTTCTGCAGTTCTCTCTATACTAATTATCATCGTCAGCCAATCTCACAACAGCAAAAACAACAGAAATATAAAACGTGATTTTTAGATGTAGTTTACAGAAGTAGGGATAATACTTTAAATCCCAGGGCTCACAAAATCTCAAAATCCCTGGTAGCCCTTCGTGCAGGCACTCTTCAGATTTTGGTAGCCCGAAATGAATTTAAGTAGCCAAAATAAAAATACATTATTTTAAATGTAGAATAGTGTAAAGGAGACAAAACATCAATCAAAAACATTTTCAAAACACAAATAACAACAATAGTGTAAAATAAATTACAATTATCAATACAAATATTTGGTTCTTAACTGAACTGACATTTCTGTGAACTTGTAAAAACAATATAGAACATAATTTAGTCTGTGTTAGATTCTGAATCTGAAATATTAAGTGAAGTCACAGATAAGAAAATGCCACTTGTCGTTAAGGGCATAGCATCTTATTCATCAGCTTTCTCCATCTGTGCATCAGTCTCCACTTCAGAACTGAAATACCTGCGTAAATCCATGCGCATCTTATTTTCACACAGGCACACACATAACTATCAGTGATTTTCTCTCCACTGCGCATGCACTCTATCACTTGTTTAATCTTGCTGCGGGAGATTTAACTTGTCACGTGAGGAGGTTAATGACTGACAAGACGTGCGTCACTGATACACAGTTCACGCAATCGCAAAGTGAAAGTTAAAAGCGAGTGTGCATTCAAACGCGATTTCAATACCCCACATACTGATAGTGGCTCCCCGATGCCTGAACATTACATACAACATAATTACCCAACCAAACACATTTTGGTAGCCCGACTGCATGACACAATAGCCCCGGGATGTCGGGCTAGCGATTTTGTAGGCCCTGAAGCCTAATGTTTTTACAAAACTAAATGCTTCTAACAGGTCTACATTTATTATTCATCCAGCATTGCTTCCAGGACTCCATCATCCACATGGCTAAAGAAGGAACAGTTTATGGAATGGTCTGCATCAATTACATAACATCCTTCCCTCAGCATGACTTAAGGGCTGTTCCACACGGCCGTGTTTACAATCATCTCTAGAGTGCTTTTCCAGGACAGAAATATAAACAGACACTCTCATTTTAGCTCCACGTGGATAAGATATATCTTATATACATGGATATATCAATAATACAGACCTGTGTTGGTTAACTATAAGGTTTTTGGAGCAATGACAGCATGACAAGTCAAACAACAATTGGTCCTCAAATTGGTTCAGATTTCCTCCCAGCCTTCAAGCACAGTTAAAGAGACAGAGTCATTATAGACAAAAGACTGCAACAAATTATAGAGACTTGGATAGAGACTTGGATAGAGACTTGGATAGAGACTTGGATAGAGACTTGGATAGAGACTTGGATAGAGACTTGGATAGAGACTTGGATAGAGACTTGGATAGAGACTTGGATAGAGACTTGGAGACCAATGGAACCACAAAATTCATATCCCATCATGCATATCTGCTCATCATGGGTACCTCACTGTTTAATGTGCAAGAAAATTAAAGTGATCAATCTTTTTAACACTTGCTTTAACAGATTTTCCACAGTTTACACAAACTCAACGGCAAAAGTGCTTCCTGCTCTTGGCCTAATGGTGTCTTGGAGTATCAGGAAGAAAAATAGACACTTTGCAAACCTGGCACAGGGGCTACAGGTTTTTTCTTCAAGAGAAAAACACATCTTGGTGGCTGCAATTCTCAAACAGTAAATCTTGCTCTTTAGGTAGCAAAGAGGAATAATCAAACAGTTCACACAGTCAGAGGAATGTGTTAAACTGATCTGAGACCTGTTCTGCTAGGTGTGTATATGACTCACAGACATGCCTGACTTTAATGACTGACGTAAGAATAAACCACTGATCTCAGCAGAGCTAAATGTGACCTGGGCTGAGGCGATGCCAAGAGCCAGTCAATACTGATTGTGAGGGTGAAGGGAGTCGTTTTTATCGACTGACTAAAGCACAACAGAACAGACTCTGAGCAACATGTCTTTCTTTATGTAACTTCCTGATGGTAAATGTTTGCTAACCTGAAACACAAGCTATATATATTACAGGACATACTGTGTAGTCAAAAGACAAACAAATGTGTAGTCTACAATCTTGCATTTAAAAAGCCTTGTATATGATTCATTTGAGTCTTAAGTGAAGGCATAGCTGGAAACAGGAACAATGTATGACTTTCTTTTTTCTTGAGAGCACAAAAGAAGACATAAAGTATGTTGTTTGTCTGTTCAGTGACAGTCAATATGGTACAAAGATAAAAAATATATTTTTCCAAAATATAAATTTTTTCATAGGAAATAAAGGCATACATAAATGCATGCTGGAATAAAATGAGGGTGAGTGAATGACAACAGAATTTCCCTTTAATGTAGAGCCTTAAGGCAGTGTTTTGCTTGCCATGTGCCCTTGTTTTCCTCTCAGCTGAGCCAAACTATCAAAAATCACCAAAACAAGCATGACCAAGCACACAGCTTTTATAACTTATACAACAATGACAGCCTCATGAGAAATCAAAATCCAGTATGGTAAACCAGACGGACCCAATTAGGTTTTAACCTCTTTGTGGAGAGAATGTCTATCTAACAGCCCATCACTGATCAGCGATTGAGTGGAAATGTTATTAAAGGGACTGTTTAATGTTTAAGTAAACTGACCAGATCTCCATTACTGTTGACTTGTACGACCCAACGGCTTAAATAGTACAACATCTCATTAAGTAGCTTTTTCAGATGTACTGAGAAGTTTACCAAGCAACTAGAAAGGTACATTTCCTGAAGAAAATGTCAGTGGTGCTTGCTATGGCAAAAACCAGGAATATTTAAACAACGGTAACACAATTTAGCATATAATTAGCATGTTTTAGGATGAAATAATATGATGTTAGCATGACTTAGCACAAGGCTAGCACGAGGCTGATAGTGTGTGTGGTCAGGAAGTTGCCAGGGCAATACTTAAAGCCCACTGACAGCCTGAGTCAAATAAGCCCACCCACATGTCTCTACAATGTTTAATACCAAGATATGGCTTATTCATTTTATTATATGGGTACAGTAAATGGTTGCTAGGGTGTAGCTAGTCAGTTAACAGGGTAAAACCAACAGACAGATGTGTGTGTGAATTAAAGACTATTGGTTTACTAAAGACTAAAGACTATTTGCCAGTCTGAGTCAAAAAAGGCCACCCACTTGTCTCTATGATGTTCTGATGCCTCTCACCTTTTTCAATGGAAGTCAATGGGGTGGTTGCTAAGGTACTGTAAGTAGTTGTTAGGGCGTGGCTATGAAGTTGAAACGTCACCATGTGTTGCTGCTTACTAAGCCGAGCTATGTGAGACCACCCCCAAGTGTCTACGACATTCTGATGCGGAGCTATAACGTCATAAAATTCAGCCCAATGTTAAGTCTATGGAATTTTTCGCTGACTTTTTCGTTTGCTTATAAAAGTCATAGCACACACCCCCACAATAAGCCGGTCGATTTGACAAACAGTGCGGGACGACTAGCGTGTAGAAATGTTGTCCAGATAAAGAAGTACGTCGGATGATAATAGTGATGATTTGCTTCGCAAGCACCACTAATTACGATGTATATTTTGAACAGCCAAAATTGCTCACTTTCATACTACAGAAAGGAACCTGAGCAGACGCTGGCAAAAGTCATAATGCATACATACTTTCACCTTCCGCCGCGGATAAAGACATTTCCAGGCTTTCCCCCAAAAATCGTTACTAGCTTTCGCTTCGGGCTTGAAGAGACAGGATCTTTCTCCCATAAACCCCCGCAACACATCGTAAGACTAATATCAAACGATCAAGCACAACCAAGTGATTCCAAACGCTCCAAACGTAACTTATTTCTAGTTCGGCCGCCTTGCGCAGCACACATCACAGACACAGCTCTTGCCATTTCCCTGGTTGTGTAACCACCTTAACTCCGACGCTTCCTAATGTTTCACAAATCAAACGTACTCACATGTCAGTGGGGCGGTATATCAATCCATATCAAGATCAGAAGAGTTGGTGATACCTTCGAATCCCTGTTGCCAAATTCCGGAGGTCTGCCTCTTGCGCTTCTTTGCGCTGCTGCATAGTGAGGCTCCGCCCTTACGCGTGACGTTCTCATGTCCGGTCCCGCCCTTTCCACGCGCTCTGTCCGCAACTACACGTGCAGGCGCGCTCACTCAGGCACCATAGACAAAAAATCTGGTGTAAGGAAACAATACAATCTAAAGACTCAAAATCAAAATGATGGTAACAGTCTATTAAATTTAAATGTAAACAATGGATTACTTTAACATACTGGTTTAACATTAATTATTTTGAGTCATATAAATAATATATTTAATAGAGCTGTCCGTTGTATTATTTCATTGTGTAGTTTGTTACATTACATTACATTGAAACTGAACAATAACATCTAGCTGATATGTCAAATATAATTATATTAAACCATGTCTTATTGAATTCTCCAATACCTGTTTGATTGTTTTTTCACTGTTCAGGATTTGTTATTGTAAACAATGGTGTTAAGAGATTTTAATTTAGTTACGGGACTGTAGTTGATGACATTTGATATTTCTTAAGCCACAGATGTTAAAAAAGAATAAATAAACTATATTTATGTATACAATTTGCATTGCATTTGAAGGCCATTACATGAATAAATTATTGAAATCTACATTTTAAACTAGAATTTCGTCCCTCTTGAAGATCACTCTGGACTGGATCCACCCCCCACGCACGCA
>JAZGTI010003018.1:275-33283 GCA_036877585.1 Botia kubotai
TATATATATATATATATAATGACATGTAATGTATGTTAATATGTATAATAATGTATTTTATATGAAAAAAAAGAATTGTAAAAACAGAAATTTTATGGTTATGTACAGTTACAGGTTTATCCTGTTATTTTATTTGAATATTTTTTATTTTAAGAAATTGGTCTGACTAGTCCTGTGCATTGAATGCACTCACTTAGAGTAATGCTCATTAAAAATAATCTGACAGATTTTATGCAAAAGACAAGATCTGATTTCTGTAATATTACAAAAAAGAAACATTTGTATGCAGAACATCAATCTGAAGATAATAATTTTTTTTCTGTGGAGTTTGTTGACCTCAGAACTTCGATCAAATCTGATAAAACAAACGGATAGATTGATTATTATCCCGTATTTTTCTTTTGATATTTCAAACAACCAGCCACCCCCTTTTATTTCTCCCCGATGAATGACAACATTAAAGAAAAAGCGGGAGACTTAGGTATCAGGCACCTGCCTTAAAAGGAGTCATCTGTTGAGTTTATTTAGAAGGAATAAAATATGAGCAAAGGCCTCAGTGTCACACTTAGAGGGAGATCAAGGATTGAGAGCTCTGCTGCTTGGCAATGGCTGGAATAATCAAATCTGAATCTAAATTGTTAACATAACGCTACCACTGTGAATACAAGAATATTGAGATTCTACATACTCAAAAAATATTAGTTTCAATGGCAACACACATAGTGCCATAATGGATCCATGTGTGGCTTTATTAATAACAGAATAAATACTTAAATCACTTTATTAATTTACCTCAAGCTAAAGACAGGTAACATAAACAGCATATTTTTAAATCCAGCTAGTCTTTTTTTGTGATTTACTGTTTTCTACATAAAATCATTTAAATCAAGCTTTCCAAACACTACATTGTGAAACTTGTAAAGTTGGACCTTCATAAGAGTTTCATTGCGACAGACTTAAATAAAACATGTATGTCAAGATAAATAATGCTTATACATGTATTTAATTTAATACTGAAAAATCTCAACATAAAAATATATATTTACTAAATATTTGTGTGTCCAATGCACTTTTTGCACTACACTACAATTGTGATACACGTGAGTAAATGTTGCTACCTATGTTGAGTTGGGTTCCCCAATGCTTAGAATGCTGCCTTAGAAGGTCAGATCAAGGCACAATACTATGTTTTTGAACAGAGCAAATGTCTGGCCCAATGTCATTCCTTTATAGACACCTTACACCGTATCTTTATATTTGTGTTGTGTTACATTTTAGTGCTCTGACCACCAGAGTGTAGATAAACGTCGTAAACAGGTCTTTACGAATAAATAAATTCACCTCCGCCGGCATTGTGCCACCAGCTGACATTAATAAACTGATTCATGGTGTAATGCACTCTCTCGGGTGCGGCTTCAGTCCTTTTATGCAGGCTGTTTATGTGCGTTGTGATTTCAGTTGAAAAGGGTTATCCACAGGCAGATGATAAATTATGTTTTTTACACTCTAATTTATAGAGGTGAGCTTGCGTTGCATGAGCAATTTTTATTTTCTATTTCCAGTAGCACAGAGGGTTAGAACAGAGAGAGCTGAGGATACTTGACTTGATTCTTCACGGGCATTACTCACTTTAGTGCCGTGAGGAAGAGTGAAATACTTCGGAAAGTTTGACTACAGCAGAGAGAGCTACAGGAGAAATTTTAGCAGATTAAGGAAAAATAATGCCCCTTTGCCACAGTCAAGAATGTGTTCCATCGTACTGAAGGCTGGTAATGATAGATTCTTGCCTTCCAGCTTTAAGATTTTTTCTTATGTTGTTGCATGTGTTTAAAGCTGTACTTGACTTACTGTTGCAAAAATGCTGAATACAATTAAACATTATTTTTTTTGTTGGTTTTCTATGATAAAGATAAATGGTACAAAATTATTTCCTAGGTATCAAAGGCAAATTAATTTTTTTTAAACTATTATTTTTAACAAAAGTACAGGTGAAGGGATGTGCTGCTGTGACCTATCGAAAATGTTATTTGTCCACCAAAATGCTATTTGTGAACAAAAAATGACATCTATTATCTATTATGCAACCTATTACCAAAATGTCAAAAATGCCTGACTCATTTACACCCTGCTGGCTGATTTTTTCAAAAATAAGTGAATAATGAAATACCAATCCACAGGTTCTAATAAAACAAAAAATACCATATTGACACCAAATGTTAATTATATGGTAACAGAGCTGCATGCAATTTGTGGGATAAAGCTAAATGTTTGGCATGGGAGTGTTTAAAACCTGCAACATACAAGACTTTTATGTTAAATGTAACATATATAACGGTTTCACATTAATTAGTCTTGCCCTGACAAGTAGATGCAGGGTTAACCTAAATCGCAGACTTGGCTGTGGACCCATCTGTCAACGGTGCAACCTGTTTTCTGGAGAGGACTAGACAGCAGCTTAGTGACCTAAAACATTTGCTTCAATCCACACCAAACATGTTGCTCCTGCATCGCCATATGTTACATCCACTGCCTGAGTAGGTCAAAGAGCCATGTCATTACATAGAGAAAAATCCTAAACATTCAAATGGCCACTGATGACATAACTGTAGACTAATGACCAGATGCATACCAATTTGCATTCCCCCCCACACAACAATGCATGTTATATAACAGCTTTATGAGAACATCCACATAAAATGTGCTATAAGAACACAAGGTCACGGTCACAATCACTGCTGTTTATCATCTGGTGTGTGTTAACTTTGAGTTGACCTTGAGTTTATCAAAGAGGTACATGTGGTACAAGCAAAGGCATTTGTGCGATTTGTCCATCTATTATTTATTTGATGTGTGCAGATCAGAAGAGGCTGAAGAGATATTTCCCTATCTTTCTCTGTTTGTATCTTTCTGTCACACCTACACACAAATAACAGCAGTAAAATTTAATCTACTTTCCAGCAGATAACCTGCTGCCCTTTGTTTCTGCACTTTTGAAGGGCAAAAATAATGATTTCTGATTTGGTATGCATTTTCCCATCTCCCATGCGGCGCCTGTATTCGTTGAGAGAGACAAGAGGATTTGAGGCTTATTAGAAATATTCACCGTGCTCTGCTGGTATTGAAGGTTTTATGAAGAGAGCTGAGAGAAGGTGAAATAGATAGGCCACTGGTAAAACAAGCTGATACCCTCAAACAAACACTGTGGTAATAAACAAAATAACAATAATTAGATTTGGCTTTTGCCATGTGTCTCCTTGGTTACATCTAAACAGAAAATAAAATAAAATCAAATTCTGTTTGTGGTGTAATAACTCTCATGATGGAAAGCGTAGTTATCTTAGATCTTAGATATTTAAACTTAGTAAATATACATTGTGTAATGTTCCATTAGCCTCACCAAATGAATTATCAAACATAATCATTGTTTCTCCACCCCTGTCTGTCATTGCTTATATTGGCTTAACCCATCCCTAACCTTAACCATTAACTAGTGCACTGTATAAGAAAATGTTGGGTTAACAAGAATGATGTTTATGTCCAAACCCACCCCAAACCTTACCCGATAAGTTGTTAGAACCAATATGGAAGTCCTACATTAAGTTCTAGAGGCATTGAAACAGGATGTATTTACTCTGTGGCATTTCAACATGAAAATAACTCGTAAAGATCATCACACAGTACATGTAAACATGCTGTTAATTAACAATTTATTAAGATAAATTATAAATTACTCAGAATAACATACATATTTTAGCTATATACCTTGTTAAAAGAGCACACCTAAATTAAAATGCAGCCAATTTATAAAGAGGTGTTGAATTATATGTAAAATATAAATACATATAAATAATATAGTAGATGTCTACAGATTATAAATAATACACATCACTATGTTATCTTGTAAATGTCATACATTTTGTTTAGTTATCAATTTAGACATGTTGTTAACAAAATCCCTAAACTTTTAAGCATTAATTAAAAGCTATTTATTCACAGATTATATGTTACCCATCACAAACTCACCATTGAGCTTTGTTGTTGCTGTGTTGAATGTTTTGATTGTGCCACAATTACATTTTCTGCCAACGTTCAACCTGCAAATTACTTATTTATAGTTGTCTCTTCATTTTAATCAATGTGGCACTCAACATTATTCAGCAAATACTGTATTGAACACAGTATATTGAAACTAAACTGGCAATATATTTTGACAGTATTTTAACATCACAAAAAGACCTGCACACCAACAGATTTGCATGGATACTTGCATGATGTATGTCGATCAAACACATGCAGCCATCACAGATATCCTATATAAACAAACTTACAAACAGAGGTAAGACCATGTGTTCCATTGCTTTACCACATGCAGAGTCAAGACCAAATTTTCTTCCAGTCTGTCTAGTACTGAATCACTCTCTTACAACCCAGCATCATTTTTAGTTATAGCTCAAAACCACAACAATAACTACGTTTTCACATTATCTGAAGAAATTGTGAGCCATGGTTTCTCGTGCAAAGCCTGCCGCCACAATGCTGATTGTGTTCTGATTGGTTGCTAGGACATTAATAGCTGCCTTATTTCAGAAAAACCCACCTGGAATACTGATCCTGAGTTACGGTACAGGACTTTTCTTTAGTGTAAATCTAAAAAATCTTTATGCCATCTTCATGTTTTCTTTTATCCTCTTAATGTTTTCTTTTTATTTTATTTTTTGTGTGGTTATATTTCTCCAGAACCGTTGTTATTGGCATATTATTTTAATAGTTAAATAACTAACTATTTATTTTTAATAGTTATCTTTTTTTATTAACAAAGAAGTTAATATTTATGTGTTTAGTTTTTCTTATTGTTTTTTAAGTGTTTATTATTATTGTTATTATTATTATTGTGGTTAATATTATTGGACAGTTTGTAACAGGTTGTTTTGCAAAATAACCAGTTTACCATCAGCTGTAGACAACCCAGGTTGTCCTCATACAGCATGATGTCACTAGAGTGCTACATATATTCTGTGCTGTCTCTGGATACTAGTTCTCTGCTTTGATAACAAACAGATGTGTGTTACAGCTCATCATGTGCAATTGAAAATCTCAATTACGAACATATCAACAAAATCCCAAAGTGGCAATCTGTTACTGTTTAGCCTGAACAAGTTTATCACTGCTATTTGTGTACTCGATAGCAATGAAAATCTAGTATATTAAACTGCCTTGTCTTGTCATTGTGATAGCTTTTGTATTTGCATGTTTGTGATTTTGCCTCTCAGAGATTAATTGCCCCTGTGTCTACAGATGACAACAGCATTTATGAGAAAACAGGCCAGAGAAGTAGAATGTCTGTATTTCAGGTGCACACTTTCTCTGTTTCATCTGTTTGCTTTTCCACAACTGTATTTATTCTGTCTTTTCACATTTGTTTGTACATCTCTCTTAACATGACTTAAGAATAATACATAATTTAGAGTGTTTTGAGTGTTTTGCATCAACATCAATATTGTCCCTATTTTAAATCAACAGCACAGCATTGAATCCCTTTCTAGATTAGTGTGTCTTACATAGTGTGTCTCACATAGCCACACTTTTGTCTGTCAGCTTCCTACTGGTTCTCTTTTCTATCTGGTCCACTTTGCATCTTATTCTGGTCAAGGACTGCTTAATTATATTGAAAGAGACAGTCTGATTGACATGTAATATGGCCAACCATAGTCTTTTTTGTAGGTATGTGTCATTTAGGGGTGGTTTTGTCAGACATAGTTAATGTAATGGAAAAAATGCTAATTTGTTATAATCGCACATCACTTTTTTGTAATCAGAATTTCTGTCTGTCCAAAAGTAAAAAGAACTGATTAGTTCACAGACAGTTTCAGCTTTAACCTCGTTCACTGCTGACCTTTCACTGCACAGCTAATGATTGCCAGCCAATTTGCATGAGGCATCATTATGTGGGTGGTGCAGGTTCAAAAATCAAAAGATAGAGGAGAGACTGTCACTTTTTTAAGCTAGAATACATGTTGTCTTTTTTGTTTACTTTGACCAGTTTCACCATTTGTGTACATATGCTTTATTGCTGCCTATCACGCTTGTAAAATCACACTTTTGTGATGGTATCTCTTTACATACGAATGTCTAAGTGATGCATCACTCTTGTGTTGAGAAGTGCATTGAATCCTAATAAATGAATTAAAAAGCTTTCTAAACTATTATTTGTGATTATTGCTATTATTAATATTACAAGTCACTGTTTGTTACACTGAATTTGGGGTAATGCCCTACCAACCAGAAAGAAATACTAAAGAAATAACCTAGATGTCAGTTTGCCAAACACTGATGTCAGTTTGCCCAAAAGTTAGAGGGAAGACTGATATTCATCTTTGATCAAAAATGGTACTTGGCCTGAATAGCTGAAGAACACTGTCTTAAAGTATTAAAGGACAGAAAGGCCACTACAACTGTTTTTTGTTAGAATTTCTTAAAACAAAAACTTTTTTCTATTAGTTTTCTTTTTCTTGTTCATCATATAAGAGTACATTCATATTCTTACAACAATCAACAAGGAATGATCACCTCTTTTGGGGACACTTTTGTTTGACAGGTTTGGAAAGGGACACAGGTTTTGAGGTCCATCCTCAGAGAGGCTATTATGGTGAAAGCCCGGAGCTGTCACATTTATATGACATAAAAAGCAGGACCAGGGGCATTTGGTCCTGTGTGCTGTCTCTCTGGGCTGTAATGTGGAGAGATTAGTGAGTTCTCTGATGATTTCTTCACCTTCTTCCATATTATCAGCTGTCTGGCCATACACCTCCAGCCACCTCCAGCCATTTTTCAAGGTGGACTCTTTGCCTCCAAAGAGTCCACCTTGAAAAATCCTTCACTTTTCATTACACCAGGACAGGCCTTGTGGCAGAAGTCAGCCACAGTCATCAATCTTGTGTCCGTGGTCAAAAACAGGTTAAAAAGCCAGGTTATTCTTCACACTCAAGGATACACATCCTATATTAATCAAATGTGCCATTGCTGATCTTTGTGACATGACAATGTGGAAACTGTTTTATTGTCATTGTTCTATGCATGTTGACAAAGAATCTTTTTCTGCCTTTCTTTCTCTTAGTCATTCATTTAAGGGTTAGTGTAGTCTAAAAATGCTGTCAGTGACTCGCCTTCATGTCATTCCAAACCATTTAGCAAAATGTAAGCAGAAAAATGTTTACAAGCACCGTTTAGTCCCAAAAATATTGAAAAAAGTTTTTCATTTTTTTCACTTTATTTACAGTTTTATAAAATCATGCATCTGTATTTGGAGAACAGACTAAAACAGATGAAACTTCTGAAATCCCTAACATTTTCTTTGGTTAAAAATGAACCAAAATCAGTTATTGAGTTATTGACCCGGCATTTATATTTGTTCTTGCAACAGTTCCCTAGAATAGAACTTGTCATCTAAATAGAAAAAAGATGGTCACAGAGAGGCAAAAGTTACTGATTGCAGTTGATACCTAATCTTTCATTTAATAGCTCTCACATCTTACTCACATTTGCATGTATTTAAACTTGCCACATTGGGGCGCATTACAACAAGTTTTGGCATAAATGATGCCGAACACCATTAGTTCTCATTAGTAATCATAGTAATAGTTTATTAATATAAATGATTGCGGTGTTAGGTTTGCATATTTGTGCTTGAATTATGACATTGAATTACGACATGTGTAAGTAACTAATAAGAATTCCTAGCATTGCCATACAATCCTTTTACATTGTATGCTATATTGTAAAACAACTTGTAAATTCAGGAAGTATCATTTTGGAGTTAGAATCACAACTGGAGTATTAAGTACAGCAAAGAGATCTAAGATAAGGATCCAAAATTTTTCATTTGAAGCTCTTTGCTTCCTCCTTGTGGTGTAACAGCGTAAATAATGACCATTTCATTTGCCATTTCATTTAAATTATGTGTACAATTTAATACGTTTTGAATACATGTTTGGATTTTTATTGTCACCATATATAATTTCTCACTGAATCTTAAGCTGGTTTGAAATCGCCATAACCTGGCTTTTCCTTCATTAACTTATTAATGTGAGTTCTATTTTTGATGCCCATTATATGTGATGTCACTCATCCTCAAGGGGGCAGAATAGGATATACAGTAGAATGGGTGTGTACACATCAGCAGCACTGACATGACACAGTGAACAGGTTAGGTTATGACCTGAAAATACAGTGACACCCTGTATAGAATTTAAAAAACAATTTAAAAAAGAGCTATGAATTACTAAATGAAGACAAAAAATCTGTAAGAATTAGTTTCTCTCAATTAAATGTCATTCCATTATACATTTATTATTGGCCTTTAAAAATGTATTTAAGTTATTTATAATTATTTATATATTTATTTAAATAGATACATATTTATAGAATTATTTATATAGTTATTAGTTATAAATAATTATTCATAAATTAACAGGCACACCATACACTAGTATTCTGTTTATTAGCATTCTAAAAATACTGCTATTTTACCACCATTGGTAAGACTTGCCAATATAATGCATCTAATACTTGCTTGACATTGTTTTAGTATGTGTCTAATTAGATACAAAGGGTTTTCAGCATTACATATCTTTTAAATGAACTTAGCATAGTGAGTCCGTATTTACAACATTTAATCTATCCACTAGCATCTTTGTTTTATGCATTTATTAATACAGTAGAATCAGGTGTAATAGTAGAATGTTCCACCTGATGCAGTAAAACTTGTAAAACTAACATGTAACAACCTTCATGGTAAATACACAAATGTGCCTTACAAATGGTTATGTGTTTGAAAACATGACAGGGTTTTATCCAAATATAAACAGTCTGTATTTTTGTTGATATTTTTGTTGGTATTTTTGTTAACACATTAGCCCACCTGTCAGCTTGTTGATGACAGGTGGGCTATTTCTATTCTAAGTGAAAGGACTTCATATGAATCTTGGGGTGGATGTTTAAGATTTGGACCAGTTAGCAATCACATAGCAAACACCCAGAACATCCAAACAACTGCATAAACATCTTACTAAACACCATTGTAACGATCTCCCAAAACACCCTAGCATCATGACAAGGAGTATGTACAGTACATTATGTAATAAAAGTGCACGGCAAACTTCCACTATGATGACTTTAAACTTTGAATTTGGATTTTTACATCTAAAGAGCTAAATAATACCAGACAAGTTATTATAACATCCAATCTGTTCTCTCATTTTTGCAGATGTTATCAGGAATGTCTGGCGACTAGCTTGTCCTCAACACCCTAATAAAAGGATCGTAATACAGTAATATGCAATAGCCAGGGTTCTCATTGCATCAAGACTATAGGAGCCCAGAGTAATTTACTTGTATATGATGTTCGGAAATGTCACAAAAATGCTATGCTTAGCCTGAGATTGGACCTCTGATACATGCTTATTCATTTTAATGTGTTTTGCAGTCATTTCAACTGTTCATTAACAGAATCAGTTCCACATGGTCGGCACTGTTGTGTGAAGCTAAAACCAGCTATGAAATACTTTACTCTTTTAGCATCTCCAATCAATCATTTGGAATAGCCCTGTTCTCAAAGCAGACACACTGGAACCTCCACAGACTGACAGTAGGAGGATTAAGGCCCACTGGCAGACTGACAGTGTAATATTTGGAACAGTTCTTACACCTCTCTCACCTCATCTATTTCATGCATTCAGACCTACCCAACTGAGCAGTGTTGTTTTGGACAGAGAACAACATGTAAACTATACCAGCCAATTTGCAGTTTACACTCAGAAACCCAAAGCTTATATGCAAAATACCCATTTTACAGGCAATAAGCAAGGCCTTTTCATTTTTAAAACACGTGAGATTTTACAGTGGGCAGCTGTGAGGAATATTATGCAGTTCTGAAATGACAATGAAAACTTATTACAAAATTATTATTATATTTTATTATTTTTTAATAATATATTTTATTATTATTAAATTATTCTATTACATGGCTTGTGCTGTGGATAACTGATACCTCAGAGCATATGGTTTCTTCGGTAGAGTTGCCCTATTATTTTTTTATGTGCTTGGATGATTTTCAAATAGGGGCCAAGAAAAAAGGTAAAGAAGTTCTATTGATTAGTGGATTTTTTAAACACTTTAGAAACAACCCAGAATATCACTATCCTAACAACCATTTTATCCAAATTAGCAATTTTGAAATATGAGCCACAAATTCAGTGAAACTTAATATAGTCCATAATTAAAATGATTTTAGGACAGTTCCATCTAAGTTAGGTTTGAGGATCTAAATGAATTTACCCATTTATCATAGGTTAGTTCATCTTTTAAAATTATAGCATGTGTGAGCACTACTGACCTTGTGAACCAACCAGCGACTTTGTTAGGTTTTTGCAGATTTATTTTCATTCAGTTCTGAGAACAGTGAACAATTTGGCCTAATATGGTCAAATTTTCTTTCAAAAAGGGAGGATGTTCTACTTTAACATCAACCTGTACCCTTGCTAAATGCTAAAGGTCAGCCATCTGGAAGATATGCCCCATTACCTTCTCTTTACAAAGCAGCATTTCTTGTAAAATGTTCTGCAATTTCCAAGAATCTACCAGCTTGATGGGGTAAATATGGAGAGAATGCTTTTAAGTAATAATTTTCAGAGTTGAGGGAAGAGAACAGTTTGCTCCAATAGGCTTCACTTACTGTGGTTAGGCCTGCGTTCAGTGGGAGAAATTCCACTTGCAAAAGGAAATGACCTCATGGAATGTGAGAAAGGCTGGTCGGGTAAAGCAGAAGAAATCAGAGAACTGTCAAGAATGCCCCCAAAAGTGTCTGCTGCTTACAAGTCTACTTTCGGGAACAGTTATTAGCTCCAATACTGTAGTTTTTGGCAGGAACAAATGGAGAACTGGTAACAGGATGGGATGGGGATGGTGGTTCCGAGAAACTGAACAGATTTATCTTCTATTACTTCATCCACTGTGTCTGCTCTGAACTACCATCCTATTGTTGGCTGCATTCCTCAGCCTTGTTTTCCTCCTAAATGTGGCTGCTTTGCAGTTGCCATTAGCTACTGTTTCTTTTTCTACAGTAGCGGAGGACCTGCCCAGTGCATCTGTTCTCACTGTAATGATGGGGCTAAAATAAGATGCTTAGGACTGACAGAGAGTTGGAAAGGACACAGAATAAGAATACAGAATGGTATGGTTATTGTGGTAAAAGCCTTTGTTGTTAAATTGGACATAGCACATTATGGTTTACGCTATGTACCCCATCACCAGGTTAAATTAAGAGAAAAATGACAAAGAGTCCAAAAAGAAAATTAGAGTTGCCAAAAGACAGAACCTCAGTGCTGTGTCCAGGATCTACAGTGGCAACAGTCTCTAGAGACACACATACAAGTCTTTAAACAGAGACAGGGGATTTAAATGTCATGTAGAGCCACTGCATTTCAATGCCTGCTCAGGATCTATTGGGATTCTAGAGTCAAAGTCACTGAACTCATATGATCCCCAGGCCTTTGTGGTCTTAGAATTGAGCTAGAAGCTCTGCCTCCACAGGTGGAACATGGAGGACGATGGGTTCATATAGACAACCCCAAATGCACTTTTCTTTCCCAGGCAGGGCAGGGCTTACTTTGCTTCTGCATGCAGCTGGGAAAGAGCATAAATGCACACACTGCACACACTGTGCCAAAAGAAGCATGCAATTACCTTATTCATCCGGAGGACATACACAGAGCTGATTTAAGTCTGGGGCATAGAACCATGGTTGGACATAATTGAATGGAGCATTCCCTGTCATAGATAGCTAACTTTGATTTAAACCACAGTACAAGCAATCTTTAGCCTTTCTGTGTGAGCCCTGTTTTTATATCGTGAAAGAATTCAACCAATTTCCTCTGTAATCACAACAAACCTTAATTAGCTTCCAAAATTTAGATTTGATGTCTAAATTGAGATTTGACTCATGTACATTAGATATTAATGTATAATCTGATATGCCTGGTGGTTTAATGTTATTACATGTACATAAGTATTTTTTGGCCAGACCTAGCTGTTTGATGGAGTACTATATCAATGTAACCCAAATGTTATCTCCAGAGAGACAGCTCCTGGGTGGGCAGCAATAATCAGCAATAAACACTGAGCAGACGGCTGTGATGCACAGCAGATCAGCACAAACAAAAGATGACAGCTCAGCAAACAAACATGACATTGATGCACCCAACACATGCAGATTTTTCCAATGTCATGCGCAATCTATTATTAGTTATCCAAGACAGGCATACAATAAACAAGCTTACTGCCTCTCATGATAGCCCTAAGATTTGTGTCTAAAGGCTGCGTAACAAGCAGTTTATTGTGAAAGACAGATTTCATTGGTCTCATTCATTCTATAAAACCACACGAACTCTGTGTGTGTTTGTCTATGTCAAGACAGACTGTTTGAGACACGAACATGGTTGATTATGTGTGCTCAATGTCTGGATGTGGTTGCCATGTCATGCTGAAAGATTAGAGCTGTAGGAATTGTATTTTTGTGATTACACACACAAACATGCACATGATCACACATACGATTACACACATACCTGAAAACACACACGATTGCACACAGACACACACACACACAGCACTTTACAGAAATACCTTAGAGTCAACATCATAAACCCTTTGCTAAACAAGAACTTCTGCCTGTGCCCTTGTTTTGGTAGCCCTTGCTAAACTATATAAATCCACTCTAAAGAGGGTGGATTAGAAAAAAAGAAAACAGTGCTGAGACAGTTCTGCTGTCCATTGCGTATGAAAGTGTTTGTGGGTAAAGATCTCCTTTAGTGTTTTTCCATAAGGTGATGGATAAACATCTGGGAGTCTTGTAGATTTTTCCAGAGGTTTGCTGTGTAATTTGGCTAAATGTGCTTTGCCCTTCATTTAAAATGATGCAGTAAACATTCTCATGGTTGCAAAGTAAACAAGCTCATGCACACACAAGCATACAATCCAATGGTATACCACTCACCTGATGAAGCAGTCCTGATTATGGGTGTCAGCATAAAATGAAATACCTATGTGAGCAGTAAACATTTTTAACACATTCTACACACCATGGTGTCTGTAGTTAGCTGTACAGCCTGTGAGCCTCTGAAAAGTCCCTACAGGCAGCAGGCCACATTTACTTAGCACTAATAAAAAGAATGACAGGACTTATATTAAGTGTTGATTGTGTTACCCAGAAATAAATACCCTTTAGACCATCTGGAAGTCAGCATGATGTCACACCATGGGTCTCCAATATGATAAAACCACCTAAGCAAAACAGCAGAGCTAAAGAACAAAATCACAAAGGCAAAACTTCTGATTGTCTGGTGATTCACAAAATGTCCAATGTATGGTGTACATTTTAGGACATCCTTAGACCTCAGTCATACAATGAAAAGGTGTCATGCCTCAACCGCGTGCTTCACCTGAGTCCATTTCGTTCTATGTGTTTTTGTCTGATGCCTTTTAATCTGAGTCCGTTTCGCTCTATGTATTTTGTCTGATGCCTTTTAACCTGAGACCGTTTCGCCTGATGCCTAATTGTACGAGACCTGACACCTAACGTAATTTTTCCTGCCGTTTCCTGCCTTTCAGCCAAGCCTTTCAGTCTGAGGCATGATGCCGTTTTGTGCAGTGACTGAAGCCTTTCAGTCTGAGGCATGACGTCTTTTCATTGTATGATTGTGGTCTGAGGATGTCCTAAAATGTACACCGTACCAATGAACAGGAAGAAGCTGTTAAATTCTTAAGTTTAAAAGTATGAAGAGCACAAACTTCTCTCTTTGAGTTTATGTCAATACTGCTTTTATATTGTGTCAGAATGATTATTTTTATAAGATAAATGTACACGAACAACACAACTCTGGGAGTTGGTGCTTAAATAAAGAATAACGGTAGAAACATGATATAGGTTCTAAGTTTTAAATGTTGATTGTACAACTAGCTTGTAAACATTACACATACTTTTGATAAAGAATGGCAGTAATGCTTTCCTCAAAATACTAGTTTGCTAGCAAATTTGATTTCTTATTGTTTTCTGTGGCAGCATAATAATTCCTAAATGAAGTGTAAATTATGTAATTGATGCACTTTTTTTGATTGCATTGTGTTTAGTGCATTATTATTTTCTGTTAGAAAAAAAGAAATATAAAACTGCCTAGTGAGTCCATTTAATTTTGACCAAAACCACTACAACACGTGACTTCTATGCTTGTAGACAGGAACTTCACGGGAATTGAGGGCAACATAAAGCTATCTATGCTGGCTCCCGAAGCAGCGTAGCATGAGCAGCTAAATACTGCAGCTTAGCATGTCTGTTTATCTCATTTGAAGTAGTGCAGTTATTATTATTTATACACAAATATTTTACACATTTGATCACATATTAGCATGCACAAACATCAACGATTAACTGACATTTTTAAACACCACAGTTTATTTCTCTCTTAGTCCACTTACTTTCATCTGTTTTATTTATTTCTGTCCTAGTCTAGCTGTGGTTAATGTCTCTCTTGCTGATTGCAGCTGTAATGAAAGGGTAACCTTCTGCAAATGTCTGCATTGTTTCTTTCTTGAAGAACGCCTCAAGTTGAATTAGGTACTGGGAAGTTAACTGATGGATCGCATCCAACTTACTAAGCCTAAACAAACCCAGTCATATAAAACATAAAACAATTCTTCTTCTAAATAGGGCTATGAATGCATGTGTTTATAAATCACAGAATATTTGAATATCTAAACTATAGCCAGTGGGCAAACACCTCTAAGTTAAGTCTGGTGTGTTTTGCAGGGCTGTGGCAGATGGCTGACACTGCTTTACTAAATCCAGCTTTAAGTCTGCTTGCTGCTAAACAAGTGACTCCAACTCTATGCCACAGTAAACAGGGTGGCACCAGTCAGTAATAACATAAAAAATGGGTGGCCACGTTCCTTATGTGGTCAGGCCTGAACTATGTAATCACTACCTGTTAGTTGGCACTGCCATTAGAGGGACACAAGGACTCTCAACTATTTCCTTCACAAACCATGATTTTCTGCATTTTACTTTAAATGGACAACATGGATGTGAAATGGATGTGTATCTATTGTAGACAGCAGCAGCTGTTTCTTAAAGTGTCATTAACACAAACAATTGTTTTATATACAAAGGTTTGCAAAATTACATAAGAATGTGAATATGGGCTAAATAAGAAGTCATTCTCTAGAATGTATGTTAATAATAAATTATTTATTATTAAAAGAGTTGTTGTAATGAAATGTAGTAAATCTACCAAGAGGTTAGTCTGCTGCATTTTGACCTTCTATTGGTCTAATGTCTTTTCGCTGCGTGGCCTGATCTGACTTCACACTTACTGTCCGGTTCTACTGTGATCTTCTGTACCACAGCTTTCCCACTCTGCTCCATTTGATGAGGTATCTACAGCGAACCTGTTAGTTTATTAGCCTCACAGGTTTCCTGTGCCGTTGCTCTGCATCAATGTCACCTTTCAGAGCCATAAACAGAGGGGAGAGAGTGGGCACAAAGGGATCTTTCTGAAGCCCACCACTGGGCTGCTCTATCTGACCTACATGCCTCCCTTTCTCACTGCATTTCTGACCAACTTCTCAAAGCCACAGAGCCAGATGGAAACATTGAACAAGTCAGGGAGCTCTTCCCAGAAAATCCCAACCAGAAGACGAAAGGAAGGAAAAACTGTCACATCTCAGGCTCAGAGGCCATCCATCTATATGACAACTTTTAAACTTTTTTCGTTTGCTACACTAATTACAACAAAAGACTTGTACACATGAGCCATGTTTGCATGCACGCTTTATCGTCATTCTGATTGAAATAATTTAGATTAAAAGATTCCGGTTGACTGTTTATATGAGATGTTATCTAATACCGGTGTTTATGTGTGCTGGCGCTTTCAATTGGAATAACTTGTGACGTGTACATTAGCCTATGTCCTGTCTGCTTCATTTTTAATCCTGTCAAAATGGAGGTTCATTTTTGTGAAAACGTTTATACTTATGTGCTTATCATTTGGGTGTCAGTGACATAAATAAACTCAGTGTGCTTAAAAATACTGTACAAAGTAGCTGTATGTGCGTGGTATGATCACAATTATGCCCTTCACAAATATGTGATCACACGGCCTTGATCACGTTCTCTTTACTGAGGAAGATTCTGTAACTATAGCAACCACTTCTCTATTGCCATATTAGACAGAATCTATTATGGAATGCTACGTATAACTTGGGGTAAGGGTGACGGTTTGTTGTAACGCTCTTAAAGAAATCCCTTACTTAAGTGGACACAGTTCGAACACTCTAAAACAGTAAATCACTGTATCATCCATTTGTTTTTAAAGATTCAAACATCTGCATCATGAAAGTAATCCAAAAGACTCCAGTGGGTTAATATCTAATATCACTATTCATATTTTGAGCTTGTTAAGTGAATAATGAATCATGTATCCATGTAAAGATACAGATCAGAGCACTAAATTCAAATACAGAGGCAATCATTTTGAATCCTATTGGTCTCATAACTACTTTTATATCTTTTACTATGTGACATGTAAGAACGTCCTGGTTACATATGTAACCCCCGTTCCCTGAAGGAGGGAATGGAGATGTTACGTCAACGGACTGACGTATGGGGTCTTGCTTGAGAGCCCTATCACCTTCGCGTAGAAAAAAACACTATCCAGTGGGCCAACCTCTGTTTGGAGAGGTCCTTCCTCAGGGGAATCTTCCAGAGAGGGGCTGTCGCAAGGAGCGCCAGGTCCGAAAACCAAGTCCGGACGGGCCAGAATGGTGCAACCAGCAAGACCTGCTCCTTGCCCTCCCTGACCTTGCACAGGGTCTGTGCAAGGAAGCTCACTGGGGGAAACGCGTATTTGTGTAGCGGGGTCAGCTGTTTGCCAACTCGTCCGTCCCGAGGGGTGCCTCGGACAGGGAATAAAACAGCGGGCAGTGGGATCGACTCCAGATCAGCTGGACCGCCTGGGGATGGAGTCGCCACTCTCCTGGGCCCGACGGCTGGAGAGTTAAGCTCGCCCGGAATGTAAGTGGCGCGAAGCGACCTGAGTCGCTGCTGACTCCAGAGGAGGAGGCGGTGGGCGGGTTGAGACATGCGACGTGAGCGTATCCCGTCTTGGCGGTTGATATACGCCACCGTCGCCTGCCTTGCAGCAATGGAAGAAACCGGCGCAGAGCCAAGAGCACTGCCAACAACTCGAGGCAATTGATGTGCCACAGGGGCCGAGATCCTGTCCAGGAGCCCGAAGCTGCCTGCGGTCGTGTAGCCAGTGCTGCAGTGGTCTCATATGCATCAGGCCAAGCGAAGTCTCATATGCCCCAGGAGCCTCTGAAAGAGTTTCAGTGGGACCACCGTCTTGGTGCTGAACTTGTTCAGACAACGCAGCAGCGACTGTGCGCGCTCTTTGGAGAGGCGTGCCCTCATAGTGACTGAATCCAGCTCCACACCGAGAAAAGAGATGCTCTGTGATGGGGAGAGCTTGCTCTTTTCCCAGTTGACCCGAATCCCCAGGTGGCTGAGGTGTTTGCACAACTGCTCTCGAGAGCGGGCCAGAATGAGCCAGTTGTCGAAATAGTTGAGGATGCAAATGCCCACTTCCCATAATGCGGCAAGGGCGGCCTCCACAACTTTGGTAAAGACGCAGGGCGACAGGGACAGCCCGAAGGGGAGGACCTTCTAGCCAGGCCCACAGACTCCGTGCAAGTGGTACCAGAGGGACATGCCCGAAGAAGCAGGGAAGAGGAGGCTGTGCCACCAGCTTTATCTGGATTTATCTGTTTCTTTACATGGATACGTGATGTATTGATCACTTAATAAGTTCAAAATATTACTTGTTTTCTTTCACAAATGTATTGTTTCACTTCAGAACATATTTATTAACCTACTAGAGTTGTATGGATTACTTTTATGATGGGTGGATTAATGCACAATCTTGGGTTCAATCCCAGGAAACGTGTACTGCTAAATACCTTGTACCTTAAATGCACTGTAAATCATGTTTAAAAGCATCTGTTAAATGCATAAATGTACATTTTGTGAATTGGAAATAACCAGCTAGAGCTTAACTTCAAAATCTAGAGAAAGTAAAACCTTTAAACCTTCAGAGAAAGTAAAACCTTTAAAATCTTTGAGACATTTGTTACTAGTTGGTTGTCGAAGGACTAGTTCTGTCCAATCTTTATGAGAGCTCATCCTGGATCTCCGATTTCCAGAGAACAAGCTTATCTCTAATTCCAGTTAAAATGATCCAGCTGCATGAAAGGAGGAAGAACTCCCTCACATTCCTTAAAATGTTGCTCTTAAATTCCAACTGCTCATCCATCAACAAAAAATATGTATCACTGACCATATGACAGCGATTGCTTCAGTCTGCTGTCTCACTAATTCACAAGAACTCTCAGCTGACCAGTATATTCAGTCTTTTTCCAACGTTGCCTACATTTTTGAGCATGTTTTCACGCATACATTGTAATACATTAGCATGATGTTTGGAATTTCTGTGTTTTAAAGTGTGTCATGACAGTTTGAGTCTAAAATGAATAGTGAATGAAATATAATGTTTCATTAATGTGTCTGTTATTTTCTTACACTGGGCTTAACAGGCTCAGTGGTTAAATTATTGGACTTTTGCCTATTTTAATCTATCATCTGGTGAAATTGCATAAAATTAAGTGATTTGCATGACTGGTTAGCTAAATGTGTTTGATGATTTTTCAGTGTTTATGTATCCCTATGTAAGCTAGAACACATAGCTTTTTATTGTTTTTTTATAAAATCTTTTTATAAGCAGTTATTGTCAACTGAAGATAAAAAAAATCTCTTTTGAAACATATTTTATTGTTTCAGCAATTTCAAAATAAGTTAAGAGATTGATCCGGCTGGGGAACAACTTTGAGAGAGAACATTTGTTATCTCTGAGACATTTTCAGTACATTTTTACCTGGTATTTTACAGTAAAACACCTTCTCCAACAACAAAAGAATTGTCAAAAAACTTCAACCAGGATGCATTTTAAATTAGTTTTTTGTTGTGCAAAGATACAAAATTATATTTCCTTGTCATATGTGTCTTTGTTGAAGATGGTCAAACTGTATAATATACAGTTGTATAATAATTTCTGTGAACATATGATCAGACACTATAATATAAAAACTTTGATGGCATGTTTTAGCATTGCCATTACTGTAATTTACAGTACATTGACAATAAACGAAAAAAAAAATTTCTTTCAAGGTGGTGGGATTTCTAACAGCAAAATGATTTCTGCCTTCAAGTCATCATAATGATTGTATTAACAAGATTATCACAGAGGAATGCCACCAAAACAAGTTCCAATAAAACCAGTTAACAAACATCACCTGATGCGTGTCTTGCGGTTGCAGTTGAATTACAGCCAGAATCTCTCAAGGTTTGTATGTCGCCTGAGTGTGTATGTGTGTGCAATGATCTTTAATTAAACCTCTGTACAACAGCATTTTTCTTTCTCTCTAAACAGTAGTAAATGTTTCAGAGGACAACAAATACAAACAGCCACACAACACATAAACCGACAAAAACAAACCAAACAAAAGACACACAAACAAAGCTTAAAGAAATTCTAGTATAAAAAACAAACAAAAAGAAAACAACAAACAACATATTGAACCAGCCTAAAGTGGTTTTCTGGTTCTAGCATGTTACAGATGGTTAAGATAGTCAGCCAATTGGTTTCCAAGCCTGACCAGCTGGCAAGTACTCAAAACCCTCTAAAACCAACAAAACAGACTAGTTTAATGAACCCGGCTAGTCCACTTCAGGCTAGTTTAAGATGTTTTCGGAAGGGTGTATGCACGCCTATGGATCTACAAAGGACACAGCAATGTAGCGTGTGCCGTTGGTGGTAGGTAGTCCTTCATGGAGGTGGGTTAGTCTACCTGGGTGCATAAAACTCCAGCCTTTTCTAGGAGACTCTATGGAGCAGTTATATCTGTGAAATCGACATCCTCCACCCTAATAAAAAATAATGAGAAGAAGAAGAAAAATAATTAGTTTAACCATGTGAAGATTAAAAATAAAAAAAATTGTCATATTTAGAACAACAGTGTGGGTAGAGTTCCTGCTTTTTGGATCACTTAGGTGGGTGGGTGTTTAATCGGGAAAGGAGAATGGGGAAGATGATGTTGGTTTTTAATGTTCTACTGTTGTTTGGTGTTGTAGGACCAGTACAACACAAGCTTACCTGGAAGTCGATGCCTTTGTTGTTAAGAGCAACATTAATGGTAAACGTTGAGGAATCATGATGTGGTCTCAGATAAGCTTGTCTTTTTGGAGTATACTTTACCACAAAGTTCATAATAGCATAGCCCTGAAAAACAAAACAGTAAGCAAAATCAAAACCCAACATTCAAATTATAGCAGCCCTTAACAGAGATACTGGTCAATGGAATTCTTCACTCATGTGGGTAAACAGTTTAGCTTTAATTTACTGCCCTTCTAAATAATTGACCCCAAAAGAACTGATTCATAGTACCAATTGAAGTTCACATTCCTTGTGTGAAATCAACCAGAAACCTAACAGTGTTCATCAAGTGAACAAAGAGCTTTCCAAATGAACAGCAAGAGAGAGTGATAGAGAGGGGTGACTCATTCCATGATTCAAGTCAACCAGAGACCTCTTCTGAAGGTTGTGGAAATGCTGTAGCTGGCTGTTGTTTAAGCCTGCAAACCCTGTGCTGCTAACAAATTAAATGAGTTTGGATGAGGAAAATGTTTTTTTAAATCCAAAATCCTTCAATGTTAGTTCCATAGTTTCAAATCTAGTTCCAATCTTTCAAAGGTTTGACTGGCATGTTTTTATATGGTTTTCCAATATTATGGAATTACATATTTTGAATTATGGCCCTTGTCTCTGAGACAGTCCTAGACTCTGTACACTTTAAACACAAATGTGGAACACAGGCTGTAGTCAGATTTTCTGCTTAGCCGATCAAAATGCCAATCACTTTTTGCCTGCTTATCATTTTATTAAAACACACATACACACAAAATAATTGTATTGCATTACAGTCCAATTGAAAACTCACCTGAAAATCATCACTAAGAATTAAGAAATGCAAATACAACCAAAATTATGGTTGGTTGTATTTGCATTTCTTAATTCTCAGGCCTCAATACAGCAAAGGAGGCAAAAATAAAAATAATGGTTAAGAAAATATTGTCGCAATGCAAAAATTCTCAATGGCCTGAAACTTCAAAATGATTTGCTTTTGTGGTAAAATTTGGTCCTGACATGTTCTTGACGGACTACATGTGATTTACCCTAACAGTGCCTGTCAAACTTAGCACAAGGACAAAGTGCCTTGACAGAGATAGATTGAGGAAGAGGAGAGATATCAGACAGACATTCATCAATACAAGATTCAGACAGACAGCTAATTATGGCTCAGTCTAAACCCAGACAGAATAACTTACCTTGGTGTAATAACCAGAGAAGACCTTGAGAGTCACAGGGGAGATGAATTCTTTGATAAAGTACAGCCACTCATTATCAAAATCGATCTGTTTCATATGTATGTCATCAGTCGGGACACTCTCATAGCCTCCATTGATTCGCTTGTCCTGAGGATGGAAAACACAATGACTGGGCATATAGCCAATGATAAACCTACATGTTATCAGTGAGTAACTGTCTCTAATGTCAACAAAAAGAAAAGTGAATTCCAGCCAAGGCTGTTTTTAAACACCATGTCTTAAATGACTGAATATTCTAGAGTCTTTCTCATTAAAGACATTAAATCTATCCAATAACACCATAAAGCAACATAAAAAAGCACTTATAAAGAGTACACTACATTCTAAGTCTTCTGAAGTCAGAGAATAGATTTGTGTGAGGAACAGACAGATAATTAAGTAATTGTGATAACATTCATAATGATAATCTGTCTGTCGAATGAGCTGTTAACTCCAGAATCAAAAGCAGTTCTTAAATCCAACTAAACACATTATTCATGAACCTGACTCATTTGTTCACAATCAAAAAACTAATAAAATGATCCAGTCACAGCAGTTCTCAAGTTAACAGGCCAATGTGTGAAATAGATGTGAGGATTTTTCAAATATCTGGTTTTGTTCCACAGACGAAAATCATACAAATTTGGAACAACATTACATTTTTTTTAGTGAACAGTTCTTTTTTTAGTCTTGTTTTTGGGTGATTCCTGTGCAGACTGTTTTGAAGCCGGCAGGTTTATCTGACCTTGTGTTTTCCACCAGACCATGAACCATAGTTTTCCATCTCCTCCACTAGCTCGTCGCAGGCCTTCTCTGAGAGCACAGGGAACCAGAAAACATCTGGACATGGCTGCAGAAACATAAACAGGTGCTTAATGTCACCTCATCCTGCCTGCCCACAACAGCAATATTTTCCTATACCAGCAATATTTTTACTGTAAATACTTCACTCATACAAACAGCAGTAAGATTGTCATGCAAGGAACAAATGTTATTCTTCTAAAGAGGACAGAGCATAAAAATGTCCTTGCTCTTTTGAAATTAAAGAGTGTTTAGTGTACATGTGAGGGTGTAAAAACTTTTAAACTTTTATAAACACTTTTGGGGAGGTCATAGTCTTTAGTATACTTGAGTTTTACTTTGCTTGGCCTTAACACAAAGAAAAAAGCTTCTGCCAACTGGTACCATTGGCGGTAAATGGAACTAATGTGCAAGTGTTTAGCACAATGACATCATTACTGTAGTATTCACTTACTAGCATAAGCCCCTGAACAACATTTAGAGCAATTAAATGTCATATCATGCTATTATTATTCATGATCGAAGGTAATTTTAAGCGTTATATTGTGTCTTTCGCTTGTCTTACTGCTAAAAAAGTCGGAAAATGGAAAGGATGTCACTGCTTTGAGGTTTGTTTACCTGCTCCAAGAAATTTTCAGTGAAAACCTGTGTGTAGTTAGGGTGGATGTATTTCTCTTTCCAGTCCTGTGAAAAAGAACAAGATGATAAATGCATGCTTTCTATTAAATGGATAACCACATGCTTTCTTAGCTGTATTTATCCATTCTCTAGTGTGCATGCCAAACAGTGCTCAGCCCCTCTGTGTTCAATCAACAGATAGACTCAGACCAGGCCAGAGGGAGGTCAACACACACTTATGTTTACTCTACAGCACTCCACTTTATTATCAATGACAAATGTACAGCTAAATTAAAACATCTTCTGGATTCTGATACCTTGTTGTTTTGTACCAGACACTTTACAAAAAACATTTCGGCATGTAGTTACTCACCAATGGATTTTGAAATATTTGCCATAAGTCATTGTTATAATGAGATGTGTTATAGTTGGCAGTTGAAATGAGCCTTCCGAACTCGTGGCGATTTGTTACATACATGAAAACTCCCTGTGGCAAATAAAGAAAATGACATTAGATCTTAGAAATTCCATGAGTGAAAATTTCCAACATTAACAATTCAAAGGATATTCTCAATGTGAAACAAGTAATAAATGAAATCTGACTTTGATTATTTTGGACCAGGTGCTTTAAACAGAAATCACTAATAACCAAATTATCTGTGGCAAACAATAAGTGATGACATATTAAGGGTTGTGAGTGGGAAGAGAATGGGAACCCAGGTAGATTTAGGGAATAGATGCAATTCCAGGAATCATCATTCCTGTTTACTATTCTAGAAGCAATGGCAAGGGTCGAGATCAGGACTTACCCTCAGTCTAAGCTTTTCCGAAAAATGACTTGCAACAAAATTTGGACAAAAGTGATCTTTTACTGTTAAAAAACTTAGCATAAATGTTGAATTTAAACAGGTGCTACATATGTGCCTAGGTTGGACAAGGGAAGGAGCTTGTAAGTTTTGGGTTACTGGTAAGCACAAAACTTACAAGGAGGAAGGGTGAGTTTCGTGTTACTGCTGTTTTCGAGAGGGGATTGCTCTTTGACATAGATGTTACTGCAGGGGATAGTCTACTTCAGGGATTGGCAAACCTGTTCCTGGAGGGCCAGTGTCCTGCATAGTTTAGCTTTAACCCTAATCAAACACACCAGACCCAGCTAATCAGGATTACTTAAAAGCTACAAACAGTTTTTATCAGGGTTTGAGCTAAACTCTGCAAGACACTGGCCCTAGAGGAACAAGTATGCTCAACATTGGTCTACACTAATGCAGGAAATCTTTATTAGTGTCTTCATAAGCCTATCTACCTCCAAACTCAGGGTCCAGGATTTCATGGTTCTACATATGTGATGCTTTCTCTCCAATTAAAGCCCTTATTAAAAAGCAGGTAGCTTATCAAACTCAAAACAATGGCATCACTTTTCCAAAGGGTTGACTTGTTTCATGAACACATCTGTCTGAGCAAGATGTGTTCCCAAATGACCACAGTTTTAAATCAAACATTTAAAAGCTTGCACAGACATGCATCTACATTTATGGAACAGAAAAACCATGTTATGACCACATTGGACGTAAAATGGAGAGTTATGTTTTTCCTCATGCATATAGGTAGTAATATTTCTCAAACATTTTTGCATAGTTGTTCCCCTACATAAAATGTATGTATTTAAGTATCTTTGGTTACTTTTCTAAATTACACACATTATAAACTACTTAATGTTAGTGCATGTTGTCTTCTAATGGTTTACTATTACAATTAGTAATTGACTTTATTATAGCTGGAGTATCACTTGCTTGCCATTTGGAAAAGAGATGCCTTCCTTTAAAACATATTTATTTGAACTTTAAGAATAGAATAATCAAAAAAAGAGGAACCTTTGGGGGTCTGAGCATATGGAATGATTCCGGGGAAGGAGATTCTCTTTCTCTGTGTAATGTCTAAAATGAAGGAAAAGCACCATGTAAATTATGTAATGAGAAAAAAACAGTAAATTAAAAGAGAGAGCATGAGGGAAGAATTGACCTGCCACATATAAAACCTTTTCAAGATAGTGCTTATGAAATGCTTGTGCAGCAAAAATCCCTTATTAAGTTTTTTAGCTGGCCAAGAGCTTATGCGAAGCTTTAGGATGTCCTCAGCAGTTATTAGTAGACATTGGACATGCTTTTAGTTTGAAATAAAAGCATAGTTATTAGTGAGGTTGGTTGCTGGTTGAGACTTGTCTGGTTGCAACCAGACATTCCAATTCCTATTGGTTCAAGGTCATGTGATAGATGTAACAAGGAAGGAGGATGATGGAACCTTACTAAGAAAAGCAAACAGCTGCCAAAAAGTAATAGATAAATCATGCCTTCGACATGAACAACAGCACATGAATATACTTTGAATACTTGCCAGTTACAGCCTGGTCACAGAGCAGCAGAAGTTTAAAAGCATTGAGAAATCAGGCACTCTTAAACTAACATCATGTAATAATGTAATAACAATTATATAATAATGTATCTGTTTTAGAAGTAAATTTAGGAACACATCATAAGAATTGTAATGTTAATAAACATTTTTTTAATATTATTTAGATAATACTAAATCTATCTTATATTTTACACTAAACATTCTGGACCCAGAAACATTCTGAACCCAGGCTGATATAAATTTTTTCAGTCTTCATTTCATTCTTGCTGATAGAATAAGTCTTTACTGTAATTTTACAGCTCTCAGTTCCAGCGGTCATACCAGCTCTCTGGCATTCCTGCACATGACCATGTCAGGGTCCAGCCTCTCCAAGACAAAGACATTTCTTTCTCTCAGCTCATTCCTCAGAGTCTGGCCCTTTATCAGGTAGATGTGGGCCATAAAGGGGATATTCCACACGCCACTGTTAGCACAACAACGAGGTATAGGTCAGGTCAGGACATACATGATTCCTAAAATGTTATAAAAATTATGTTTATAATGTTGTGATCACAGAAGACATCCACCATGTGAAAACTGGAAAGCTGGGAAATCTTGGCAGACCATTATCAGTTTTGCCTCTTTTGTCTACAGTATGTTTTAAGAATGTTTTAAGTAACCACCATATTATTTATATATACCATATAGTATTGTTGCACTTACCAAACTACAATATTACCTTGAAATTTATTTTTTACTGCCTGATAAAATGTGTTAATTACAATTAACTATTTATTTTAAATCTAGAAGACTATTTTTGGACTATTATACTTTTGGACTAAGACTATTTTTAAAAATATTATGTTGTAAGATTTTCATAGTCTTAAAGTTAAATGTCTTGTGAGCAGCACACATACTCCAACATATTAGTGAAATCAAGAGTTTGAATCCAGCTGAAGCCTTAATATAACACTAGCTTTGATTCAGTCCAAAAAAATTATTTAAGTATTCATGCATCAGATCCAAGATACTCACACTCGCTTTCCTTGCACAATATCAATGTAGTCCTCAGATCTCGCATAATAACCATCCAGGCTCAGGGCTCCCCAGAAATTGGACCACAGTTTTCCATGACGGGTGACAAGCGGTCCAATAATTTTTCTGAGGGGAAAAATTATTAAGTTCGATGACATTAAAATCAGCAAGCATTTGCATCTGCTGACTGTCACACCAATAAAGGAACCAAGACAGTGTGCGATTATTCACAACTATACAATTTGTTGTTGAAAGAACGTAATGTTCAGATGCTCACAAAGCAGGTGTGGATTTGATCTTCACTGTCTTTTACTGAATTAAACTTAAGAAGAGTACACAGTAAGAAGTGTATAACACAAGTACATAATTTAGATTCATTTGAGCAGATATTCTTTTGTGAGATTGTGAAAATGGCATTTATTTAGGCGTGTGACACATGCTTTATATGAAGTGAGCAAAATTCTACAAGCATACAGAATATCACTTTATTGAGGTAAAGATGTCATTCACATTAGTGGAAATTATGGTGTTGGTCAACAATGTGAAAGCAAGAAAGTAAAATTCCATGTCCACAGTTACGAGTTCCAGAATTCACACACAACCCAGAGGTCAGAAGAGAGATTTTCCAAGGTTTCTTTAAATATCTAAGATGGGCTTCCTCCGAAGTCATGCAAGAGTGCTAAACATTGTCAAAGGCTAAATGCAGCTAAGTCTAAGCTTGCTTTTAGAGCCCATGCATCATGGGAAAACAGGAAGTTGCCCATTTTTATACTGTGAGGGCTTCACATTCAGTCTGCAGGTGATAATTCTCTGGTTTTAGTGTTTTACTGACAAAAAAGTGTTTGACAAATGATTACTGTGTAAGATAGAATAATGAAATAAGCACCTTCAAAAAAGTGAGTTTACCTGTTTTGCTCAATGAGGAGTTTAAGAGTCTGTTGGTTGGTGATCATTACGTCTGCATCAATGCTGAAGTAATAATCACATGAAGGATCTTTTCGACACAAATCCCTGTGCAACAAAAATGAAGGTATTATTATAAGGTGCCATCAACAGGTACATGAAGTACAATATACACAGACACTGTTTGATCTGTGGAAGCACTATTTTTGTAGTTTGTTTTGTATGAGTAATATAATGTTTTTGCTCTTGGTCTTCTAATAGTGCAGTAACGGCATTTTTGGAAGTCCGCTTGTCTAATTAAAAGCATTGAAACCATCTGACTGTGAGTGTTATGTTTACAGACAACCCAAACATTGATACCCTAGAGGGTTATTTTGAATATTTGCCATACTCATAAAACTCCTTTATTCAGATGTTGGTAGCATTAAAAAACAGTTTGCTATAACTTACAACAAAGTTGTAAAATCATCCACAAAGTTAAAAATAATCACCTACGCCAAATCAACTACTTTAACAGATAAACTGGCACCTTTATACAATGTACATCAGACTATGGAACGTATGAAGGAAAAACAATTCCTGTCTTTTGTTTTAAACCAATATTAGAAACACCTCAATACAGCATTCTGACCTAACAATAGCTCATGCTTGTTAACAAGCTAGATAGGTGTTTGCTATTTAAAACATCTTACAACATTATGTTGTATTTTGTAATTGTGTGTAAATGCATTCACACCCCTCTGAGCTGCATTAAACAGTAAATGCATCTAAATGTCACTTCAGATAACCATCTGTTCGAACTCTGCCGTGAAAACATTGATGTGATTGGTAACAGCCCTATAGTGTCTTATTATAAAAAATAATTTTAATGTCTGCTGAACACAAAAGAGGATCATTTTAAAAATGTTTGTAAACAGAACAGTTTCGGGGCACCACTGACTTGCATAGTAGGAAAAAATACAAACATTTGATACAAACATTCGATACAAACATTCGTCAAAATATCTTCCAGAAATGTATATAAAGAAATTAAACAAATAAATTTATACAGGTTTGAAACAACTTGAGGGTAAGTAAATGAAGACAGAATTTTTATTTTTTTCAGTGAACTGTCCCTTTAAGAGCATAATTGTGCAGAATGAATTGTCCAGTGAAGTTAAATACTTAGAGTTAGGTGGTTTGTTCAAATCTCCATCCCTCATGTATGAGCAATATTAACAATGATTCTTATGTGTATTTAAACAGTGGATTATTTGTGTTTTGTGGTGGGTCTGATGTTGTTCTTGTGTTTTTTACTTATTAATAAATAAAATACTTTTTATTTAAGTTTTTTTATTGAAGTTTTGCTCTAATCTTTGATGACAAGTTAGAGTCAGTTTTGCATTGCAAATTAAGGTGTGGCTTACATGCCCATGTTCCGTGCATCTCCTTCACTTAAGTGTTCCTCGGGTCCAACCACCTTAAAACTGTGGAATACATACTGGTTCTCTTCCCAAAATCTCTGTATGTGCTTCTCATGGTAAACCTCCTGAAGAACATGGAGGAAGAACGATCATTAACAGCTTGAAATCCAAAAGGTCAAATGTTACTTATTGCTTTCTCGGCCAGACACTCACACTGTTATGAACAAAGACATCAAGTTTATCTTTGGGATAATTTAGAGTCAGGAGCCTCTGGAGGAATTCTGTCAGGAATGGGGTCGGCTGCTCAATATATACACCAACAGTCACTCGTGGAAACTCCTGTTTAGGTAAAGAGAAAAACTGTCAAGCATTAATAAATAACACTTCATCATGTAACTTAGTTATTCATGTTTTCATTTGGTGGGTGGGATGACCAAAATCTTATATCAAGGTTATATAATTAATTTTTTGGACATGCCAGTACATTAAATACTTCACAAATTAAAAGCACTTCATCTCATTTGAAACTTTTCTCTTTGTACTCAGAACTTAATGGTCAAAAACTTTGACCAATTTTCTTCTTCTCATTCTTATCAACAAATAATGAAAAGCAGGCCTACTTATTCAAAATCTTTTCCATGAGCAATGCAGGAGGTACGGTTTACATTTTAGGACATCCTCAGACCTCAGTCATACAATGAAAAGGCATCATGCCTCAGACTAAAAGGCTTCAGTCGCTGCACAAAACGGCATCATGCCTCAGACTGAAAGGCTTCAAGTCTCAGGAAAAAACACCGTCCAGTGTCAGGTCTCGTACAATTAGACATCGGGCAAAATGGTCTCAGATTAAAATGCATCAGACAAAAATACATCGAGTGAACTCAGGTGGAGTGTGACATGTCGTGCTGCCACGCCCCATGTAATGTCACACGCACGTGGTTTAGAACAAGTAATGTGGCATTGAAAGGGGGAGGATAGCAGAAGCAGGTAAGCCGCTCTTGATGTATTTTATTTTAACAGTTTTAATTAAATACTACACAAATTATATTTTTTTACAGAGGAGAACATGCATTTCAGTGTGCATGTTTAAAAAGTAATTTAGCCACTAGTAAGCTTGTAGGTTGTATGTAACAGTAGTAAAGTTACCTTACGAAAAATAACCATGGTTTTACTACAAATAAAACCAAAAAAAACATGGTATCCACAGATTAACCATCATTTCGCTACACTAATCATAGTTAAACCATGTTTGGAGCAAAACTGTGGTTATACAAATGGTAAACAATACAAAACAAATGTTTATAGAAAACGTTTATGCATGGTTAGTGAAAAACTAACATTTTGAAGTCACTGAAATAAGGCCATAAAACACATATAGAACATTTGTTCACAAGACTTTTGAGAACTTGATCTTGTAGCCTAGAGTTTTTGCTTCAAAATGAACTAGATGAGAATCATCTAGTTTACCCGTTCACACAAAACAGTATTTATGGTTTTATTTTGTAAGACACTTTTTGTTTAGAACGGCTGTATGCGAGGAGGCATGAATGATCATGAATAATGCTGTGATTCACACCTGAGAAGACAAAGACCCGCATAATGAGCTGCATAATGAGCCTTTCAGTCAGGTGTGTGACTAAAAGGGAACTGAGGAAAGAATGATAGAAGGAAGAATGTAAGGACAAAAGAAATAACTGTGCTAAAACAGACATTCAAGTGCAAATACAACAGTGCAAGATAAATAAGGGTGTAAGGTTTGTAAAACCCACTCTTAAACCCTATGAATAACCTGCTTGTTCTAAGAACAGCTATACATCTTTGTGCCACTCTAGGAAACAGTTCCTTTTCAGCTGAACACACAAGTGAACATCACATGCCTCGCATTTCCAAGAAGTGTCCTGCCTCTTACAATGCTTGTAAGGTTGTTCAAATGCAGGTTGTTCAAATGAAGTTCTTAGCGATGCATATTACTAATAAAAAATTAAGTGTTGATATATTTACAGTAGAAAATTTACAAAATATCTTCATGGAACATGTACTTAATATCCTAATCATTTTTGGCATAAAAGAAGCCAAGCAAGGGGACTATAAATTGTTACTGACAGAGGACTAGGGACTAAACAGACAAAGGGGACTTAGTAGAGTCTAGAACAGGACTGTTTCCCTTTAACAGGGCCCTTTCAAACTCAGCATAAGCAGTGTGAGAATCTGAACCCTGGCCCACTTCTCAACAACCAACCCAAAACCACAAGGCAGATGAAGGTGGTATGACACAGCCACTGCCTTACCCTGACAAACAACAGATGATAGGAACCGGGTGAACCTCATCACCCTTTTAGAAACAGTTTCTAGCAATAAATCAAACGTGTATGGTGGGTTGAAAAATCCTGGCACAGTTGGGAGACATTCTTCAGTAACGTCTGGAGCAGACACTTGCAAGATTGCTGCAGTCTTAACAGAAATATTTGATTATCAGTATTTCCTTTTCAGTATCTCATTATCATTTAGGAGAAACAAAAATCTCTACACTCGTAAAAATGTTGCCTGTCTAAAAATCAATTCTGTTCTTTCCCGTGTGGTAGTAATTGACGGTCATTTCTAGTCACTATTACTATCATATGAGGGGAGAAATATTTGGACAAATCCCTAACCATATATATTACATTCCAATGAAGCTCAATGCAACTTGTCCTTCATCATTTCTGCTATAGACACAAATGATAATGATTAATAAGTGACTAACTTATTAAAATTTACCAACTGGATGATAAACCCTAATTGAGAAATTGAGAAATTGAGAAACAGGCCTAAGCCATATCTAAGGACTTGCAGGAAGGATGTTTTAAACTTCACACCTATGAATCACCCTTGGCACCACTTAGCAATGCACTAGAAACAACCCACAATCCTTTTGCCAGCCTTAGGTGAACCCTGTGACACATGTTTAGGACAAGCAGTATAAGTTACCCTGTGGATCAAACGCCATACTGAGCTGCCCACAAAGCTGCCCACGTCTTTTGGAAAGCAACACCCCAGTAAGTTAAACTGTCTGAAAAATCAAAAACCATTTTCTGTATCTCAGCAGTGCACAACTTTCTTTTCCTCAAGTGGCTCCTCACAGCCATTTATACTGTTTATACTGTGCCTAAAGAGACATAGGGCAAAGACACATGCTATCGTTGAAAACAACACTCATGAGACCCAAGCTTGACTTCTCTTGGCTTATCACAAAACAACCTGAAATGGAACAACCGGTTCTTCACCTAACATATACAGTCATGTATTATTAGAACTGAAAAATGTTACTGTTTTTAATGGCACTTTTAGGATTCTGGTGCTGAGAGAAAAAAGAATAAGAAAACCTTCTGTGGCTTTCATTGAATGACTCACATTAAGCTGAGACGAATCCACCATGTCATGGTCACAGATCGTACAGCCTTGCTCATAGTTCCACACATTGGGAACATAGTTGGCCAAATAATTCAAGTATACCTGGAAAAAAAAAAGAGTTTGGTCATTTCAAATGATGCAACAGTGTTCCTGTAGCTAAGCAGGAAAAGTATGGCACTGTATTAATGCCAAAGCCATGGGTTTAAGTCCCATGAGGGAATGAGGTGTGTGTACTGATAAAATGCTGCTTTGGGTAAAAGCATTTGCGAAATGTAAGAAATGTACCTTTTTTTGGTCACAAAGTATACAGGGACCTCTTAAAATAAGTATTCAAGGTGGTTAAACTGATTTATGTGTCAGTAGGGATAGGAAATGTCTACCCTTTCTTCAGCCCAGTCTATGGTAGTTTTGGTTGGAACTTTAAACCAAAACCATCCCTGCTGTCAAATTTTCATGAACTACATTTCACATTAACTGTTGTTATTGCTGGACTGCTAGATGTAAATTTACAACAGAACACACATCAAACAATAAATTAAAGCAATTGTGTATCTGAGCTGAAAATATTTATGGACAGTACTCAGGGAGGAAAACGGTATCTGATCGTATCATTCTGCATTTAAACAATAAAATAATAGTGTGCTGGTATACATAGATCATTGGCACAACCCTCCCCACTCCCCAGGAACTGTACCGATCCAGAGTGAGCAAAAGGGCAAAGAAAATCACTCTGGACCCCTCACACCCAGCACACTTCCTTTTCGAACTGTTGCCGTCTGGTCGACGCTACAGGGCACTAAACACCAGAACGACCAGACACAGGAACAGTTTCTTCCCCCAAGCTGTACATGTCATGAACACTTCCTATACGCACAGTACACACAACA
>JAZGTI010003019.1:227-33272 GCA_036877585.1 Botia kubotai
TCGGTACCGTGGGGGTATTGTCCAAGTGACAAGCTTAAACTACACATTTATCAGTCAGAATTTACATTTTAACCCTAAATACCACTAAAATGTACTACTTAGGGTTAAAGGTACAGAGGATGTGCCTTTTGTGGGCACTGCCCCAGGGACAGGCTTATGTTGCAGTTTATTTCTGACAGCTTAGTGAAGGCAATGTTAAATGTCTGCACAAAAGCCATTTTTTACTTGTTTCACTATATTTGTGAATACAGTATAAAAATGGCATAGAATACCTGTCTTTTGTAATACACATATAGGCCAAGTATTAACATACAAATAACCATGAACCAACAATCAAGACAACAGTGATACAGAGAAAGTTTATTAAAGGGTCTGTTAATATCTCTATGATGATAATGTGAGCGAACAGCCATTATCTTGTAAAAGACATTAAAGTGGTGCTTTAAACAAAAACATCTAGTGTTAACAAAATGTCCTCAGCCTTGATGGATGTGCATGTGCATATCTATATGAACGAGGCCTAGTTCAAACAAGCCAACATGATGAGGAGGTAATCTTGTTTCTGGTGTGCTGATCAGAATTAGCAGGAAATTGTAAAGAAAGCACTAAAAGTACTTTCTTACACAAATGTGCAAGTATTTATGCAGTAAATTAATAAACGTCACTGTACTGCTGTAAATTACTTTTACAAATTTCATAGAAAACCAAGCAAGAAAAAAAACATTAATTATTGTAACAAAAGACTGATTACAATCTAAAATATTTTTCATTTATAGTTTTATATAAACTAAAAACACAATTAAGAATTTACAAAGAAAAATCATTGTGAAAGTTATCTTTCTTGATCTACCCAAACTGCCAAGATTGCGAACCCACTTCGTAGCACAACAAAACTATTGATAAAAGCTATGGTGAGCTGTGAACATTGGCATTGTAATAAGTATATGAGTGGTGTATTCCAGGGAAATAAATTAGAATGGAATGCCTTGGCATTAACACATTTCCAGTTTATAAATCAAGAAAACACTGCTTAGTCCATCCTGATTCAGTTTGGGAAATGATGTCATCGGCGCATGCTGCCTGGCCTGGAACTGAGAATAGATATTACCAGTATTAAATAGCTTGCAAGATATCTGTGATCACTATGACACTAGCAGTAAGTAGTTTTTAATGACAAGAACTATTAAATGGGCAGTAACAATGACATAAGAAAGGTGTGATAAAAATGACAAAGCTGTTACATAAACGTATTGAAAATGAAGAGGTTTTCCTATACCCTGGATATGGTGGAGGTGGGGCATCATGTGGTCCAGTGATGGCAATGGCTTGTTCATAAGAAGGTAAACCGTGAGGATCTGTGCTGTCTTCTGGGACTGTATGTGGAACAGGACGCAGAGAGACCTCCTCTAGTCTCCGGATTATCACAGAGGCATTGCTTCTGGTGGATCGACGTCTAATGGAGCTACAATTAAGTGGCAAAACAAAGCTACAATGTAGACCCTTGGACTTCTCTTAACTGCTTAAAATTGCAAAAGGCAAGCACTAAAACTTATAAACATATAGAAAGTGTTTTAGGTTATGATCTTATTCTCAAGTCCTTACCCCCTGAAGCCATGGTCTTTATTTCTGCCCTGGCAGAAGTACCAGATAAGAAGGCCCGCTATAACAATAAAGACTCCAGCTGAGATGATGCCCACCAGCAATGCAGTTACATCCACTTTTGATTGATATTCGCCTTTATCTACGAGTAAACAAAGTAAAAAGATTTTAAAAATCTCAAAAATACATGTAAAGAAAATTAATTAATGAATTCTTTGATACCTAGAATGTTTTCTTTTATTTACAAACACAACCATGAAGATGGCACCAGCAAAATGCTAATATTTTGCTAGAAACACTCTGGTTGAACAGGTTTCTTTAAGTAGACTAAAATATTTGACTAAAATGATGAACCTTGTGGAGCATTTCAGTGTAAATGTTTTTACTTTAGATTATTTGCGTTAAAGGGGAGTCTTTTTTATCATATTTTCTGTTAAAAAATTTAAAAAGAGAACACTGATGTAACTTACCCTCTGTATACTTCCTCCAAAAATCATTCTGTCAAATCAAAAGAGCAAGCAAATTAAATGTATGTCCAAAATGGAATCATCAGCAGTGTTTGTTAATAAAGGCTAATTAAGAATTACCACAGAAGTGGTAATACTACTACTTAGCATTTTAATGTTTATTTTTGCATTGCATTTTTTTATTATTTGTTTACCAAGATAATCATTTAATTTCGTGGTATTTGGTAATTTGATATATGACTGCAGGCACTAGAGCTGCCATGAACTCCACAAGCCTGTGCAAAACCTGCTGATCTTTGTTAATCCGGCATGATTTGGGAATGTTCCATAGAGTATCTTTTGTTCTTTGAAAAGCAGGGAAATATGACCTTTTGTATGGTGCCAAATCTTTACTTTTTTTAATTAATCTTACCATTTAAAGTCATATGACATGTCACATTTAAAACATTATCAAATTTTTAAATTAGATTGTACATCTTTTAGATTGTCACATTGACAACCCTTGTTGTGTTTTGTTGGTGACACTTGGGATCACTGGTTTCATGTTACATCATACTTTTAAAAACTGTGCATATCTGCCCAAAACCAACCCATAGGCAATTACACATGACAATGTCTTTCATCTGGGAGTGGCCATAGTAGCCTGTGTAATTATCAGTAAAATGTTTTGTTAGTCAGTAATACTTAATAATAATGGGATTACTCAACTGTATCAGGGATATTTTCAAAGACTTCTCGAGCCTCCTCGTAGTTGCATATCTCCTCATAACACTCCCTCTCCAGATTACCTGGAGTGAAGATCTCAAAGTCGAAGCGGTTGAACAACAGGTGGCGCCCTAAAAATGTGTTGGCCTTCTGGTCCACTACAAACACTGAAAAAGACCAATATGTCAGATGTGACTAAAAATATAATGTCACCCAATAATCAAGGCAATATTATCATTTTTATAATTATTATAAAATTAACAATTATCAACTTTATATAATTAGTTAAATAAAACTTCTTAAGCTGCAATCTGTAACTTTTTTTGGTTAAAAATAAACAAAAAAACAGTTATTAAAACACGTACATAACAGAAACAGATCCGTGTTCAGAACTGTCTCCCTACCCTGACTCGCAAGGGTAAATGTATAATAATCATTATTAATCTGAGCTTCCAGGTAGGATTTTAGTGAAAATGTCAGTTCGACTTCAACATATTTAAATTAAAGTATTTAAAACAATCTGCAATTTATGGTTCAAATAGACATGGCGAAAGAGTGACAAAGGGCACGTATTGCAGCTTTAACCAATTTGTAAAGGGAAACGTGCAGAACTGAAAAAATGGTCGTCGTGACGTCATAAGAAATCTGCCCGTTGGGTCATGACAAATCTCATTAGGTCATGACAAACGTATGAAAATAACCAATGAACGGCCATACTAAACGATAACAACTGGCATTATAACATCATAATAAGCGTGTACTAAATCATGACAGTAAGTCAACAGGAGCGTGTACTTCGATCTTGAGTTGTGGTGAAGCGCTGCCCACCTTCACTGTCGTGATCAGCTTGTAACTGCAGGGTGTTTGTCACGCACGCACAGTGTCCACATGAAGCGAGATGACACAGCAGGAGAACAAATATAAGCATTTCTATTGCTGTTGGAAACAGACACAAAACATGAACATACAAAACGCCCGCCCATAAGCTTTCGGTTCCACAACAACTTTAAATGTCTGATCGTACGGGCAAATTCAATAAAACGGTCAAACTTTGCTCGACTTTAAGTTGTTCATTCCAATGTATGACTGTTGTCTTTTCCTTCCGTTTTTATCAATGACTCAATTTAGATTCATTAAACAGAAAACACGTTCCGATCGTCGTAATCAAAATAATGTGAATAAACGAGTGTCTTACCTTTGAATATTAGTTTATAACTCTAGACTTGAGCTTTCCTTTCTTTAATATCCAGAGAGCACCTGAAGACAATCATGGTTTGGCCGAAATGCCATTTGTTGTGTTCCTGGAAGTGTTAGTTTCTGTTTACAACATACACACACACACAAGCTATCGTGGCCTCACCTCTTGAGCAGGGTAACACCTGTTCAGGGACTCAGACCTAACAAATCGATCGTCCACCTGTGGGTGAAAAGCAATGAAACCTACTATGGTGAACAATTAGCTCATGAATGTTAATAACGTTTCATAAAGCGCGTCAGATACGCCTACTTGGTTTGGCACAGTTTTTATAATTATTGAAAATCAAACATGTTTAACAGGTGAAGAAAGTACTTCCACTATATACCGTTTACAAAAGATTACTACGCATTTTATTTGTATGTTTCCAGGCACATAAGCATTACTATGGTTAGCAAAGGTTGAAGTCATACTTGACACGTGAATATTAATCATATTTTACGTCCCTAAATGTTGTTGGAAATGGTTGCTTATAAATATTCACAGTAAAATTAATATTAATATTAACTTCGCCATAGTGGGATTACAAACATGGAGCGAATGGCTCGATTAATTTCAACGTAAAACTGGCTTCGGTACAGGGAATTAATGCTTCATTTTAAGCAGTGTATTCAAATAAAGTAGGTCCACGTTAAGATTTTACATGCTATTAACGACTTGGTTTTTGAAAATGTTCACACTGATTTTTATTTTTTTGAAACAGTGACCCCTTCGTTGACTGTAATGTTTGTAAGTGATTTGGGGCAGGATTAACAAATGTTCTTTTGGCAGTTTACATTTTTTAAATGTAAAAAAATGTAAAAAAAAAAAAATTAAAAATACAATATACAAATATATAATATAAAATACAATAATTATAGATAATTATATATTTACAGGGGAACTCGTGGTGATCGCTGTTTCTGATGTTCCATAGGCGCCATCTACTGTCAAAGAGTGAATATGCATGTTCATTTAGCCTGTCTGGCTTGGTTTTGTGCAGGTATGTTTTATTTAGCCTAATCTTAACAAGCTAAAGACAGTCTAGTTTTTTTCTTTAATTCTTGAAAGCTAGGAAAAACATATTTTTTATGTACTATTTTTTCTATGTTTTGTGTGTTGCGTAAACAAACAAATGTTCAAAAACATTATAAAATCATGGTCGGCATATCTTTAATTTATAATGTTTTATTGTTTACAATGTATTAAGGATTTATGACAAATAACAAGAAATCATTATGAAATGATGTAAACCAACAGAAAACCAACAAACAACAAATCATTATGAAATTACAACATATTAAACACCCTGTTATTGTCTTGAGAAACCAGTTCAACCTTTCAGATCAAAATCTATCTTTATTACATAATTGACCATTGCCTTAATATATAACATTTAAACATGTGTTTACTTGTTTTCCCAGCAGCCATTACAGAAATGTAGTTTGAGGACAAAATCCAGAAAAAGAAACAAATGTTTAGCTCTACTAGAAAAAAACATTTGTGTAGTTAAACGTTTAACTCTTAAGCTTATATTTACTGATATATTGTTCTTGTGACAGCTCCCATATATTATTTTATCTCAGATTTTTTACTTTTTTTACTTTTGTAAGATTTCTAAGAACACTGTTGGTATTTTATGAAATACTTTGAAAATGCTAAACATAAATCTCAAACAGCACAGACAAACCAAGTCACTTAACAGCATGATTGCCTCATATCTACTTGATATGAGGCAATCAACTTGTTTTCTACCTCACCCAAATTATCTCCAGCTAGGAAAAGTCCCTTTTTTCAATAGCAGTGATATATTTCTGCTCCTCTTGGAGACTGGTGCTAATTGAACAGTAATAGACTGCACTATTTCACCCTGGCCTTCAGCATGGATCTGGACACTGTTGGAGCAGCTGAATCCAGTGAAAGAATGCTAACACAGTTAAACAGTGTCTGTCCAGCAGGCCTAGGCTGAGAGCTGTGTGGTGAAATAAAAGTCAAATTCCTGTCTTTATCTTGTGTGTAAAACCAGACGATGTTGAACCTGTCAGAACCCCAGAGGCTCTGGATGAATAATGATGGATAACTCAGGCTAGGAAATGCGATAATTTCTCTACAGTGGGAAATACCTCTTGCCCTGTTGCAAAAGCTTTATGGTATTGGCCAGTTCCAAGTTTAGAAGCTTTGGAATGGATTTATCTTGTTTACTTTTCTCTGAAATTAAGCTCATTAACCTTGGCACAGCATTTTCTAAAAGCTAACTCAACAGACAGTCACTGCAAAGCCAAACAGCCACAGGATCTTATTAAATAAGAAAAACAAATTGTGAAATAGTGTAGAAATCCTAAAGCCATTTATTAAAATGTCATTGCATTACATACCAAAATATCAAAACCTAATTTAAAAAAAACAAACAAATACTAAAAATGTCAGCAAAAAAAGTTTATTTCTTTTAAAAACAATATATGTATTGTTAAAAATGAAAATAAAGCATATTTGGACACATTGTCAAAAGGTCTCTTTTTATTGTAATGAACTACACCTTAAGTTACTCTGCTGGGATACCAGTGTAAACTCAAAGGGAAGTGACTTCAGACATCAACTAACATCACTGACAACATAGTTAAAAGTAACAGCAAAATGGCACTGAATAGTAAAATTACATAATAGGAAAATGTTCTAGCATCATTTGCTTGCAGATGCTACTTTGGTTGATATTTTGTTATCTAGTGGATTTTCTTTCATGGATTTTTGAATGCTGCTAAAGTGCCCAGATGTATACGTAACAAATATATATGTAATATCAACTATGACATTTCTCACCACAAAAATGTCATTCTAACTGTATCTGATCATGATAAAATGGGGTCATGAAATTGAACACAGAGAAAAGGAGACATAACTGGTAAGTCTCACACAACACGTCGTTTGAGTTTGAACTGTTAACCTGGGATTGTGAGTGTCGATGGAGAAAGGAAGAGAGAAGCTGTGTTTGCAGTTATTAAAACAGTGTATTTCTCACACAATTTGTCACAGCCAGTTCTACAGTGTGTCAAAATCAACTGTGCTTGGTTGTTTTATCGGACACTTGAAATATCTAACAAGGGTTAAGATCTCAAAAAGGTACATTGGTGCATCTTGTATTTTTGTCAAATCAAATGGCAATGATGTAATGTTTCTAGAGATTGGAGACTGTTCGTGCTTACAAATGCAGACACGTGGTTATATCCAATAACCAGGGAATTACATGTTCTCATTTACATTCTACTCTTGTTAGAAACACTTTCCATCAGGCCATTTCCTGCCTGTCATTACCATGCCATCAGTCACTAAACTGTTGGCATGTCATTACTCAGACTGTCCTTCTGAGGTCTGAGAAACAGAATATGGTCAAATTCATTTGTCTGAAAAGGAAGAAACTGAGCCACATCTAGGAACTAGAATAAAGAACTTTGGGAAGGGAGTCTCTTGTCCAGCTAGTAATCAGTGTAAAAAAACGTTACGAGGTCACAATTTCGGTTTTGTTTTTACACACATGCCCTTCTCTTGTTCTAACTTACCAGACCCACCATCATGTATGTATTTATATACTTCACACCACCAAAGTTAAGCACCAGTAAATTGTGATCATTATGAAAAAAGCTCTGTGCAATTAAATATGGTCTTCATTAGTCTTTTATTGAGTGTGTATAAAAGCTGAAACAGTTGAGTCAGACAGTGGGGGACAGCGTCTGAAGGCTGCTCTTCACAGTAGCCAGGTTCTGTTTCCAGGACGACAGCATGTCATACAGTTGCTGCCACTGCTGTTTGCCAAAGGTGCGGTGTGTGCTGTGGCTACAGGAAGTGAGACAGAAGCACAGTCATGTTAGTATGGGAAGATTTTCTGACATAACCTTCTGATCAACTGCTCACCAGCACTGAAGGTTCTGGAACATTTCAAGAGAAAGAAGGCCTTACCTCACCACAACCTTCCTCTGCGTCTGGTCAATTTTGCAATAGACCATTTTGGTCCGAACAGCTACAAATTGATAGAAGCAATCAATGAGAAGATAAGAAAACACTGCCCAGAACTTTAATCATTTTAGGAGAATAAGGATGCTAGGTTGTAAATAAGCATATCTTTGTGTGATTAACTGCAAATAAAGCCATGAGTTGTACCATCAATGACGAAAGCCTCCACATCATCAGCACCGATCTGAAGCTCCTGCTGCATGGTGTCAAAGCAGATCTCCTTCATCTCCACCGCCATGCCCATGAACGTCAACAGCCTCATTTTTGCCATATTTTGCTCATGAGACAAACCTGAGAGCAGAACATGCAGCACGGAATTTGTTTTGGTCCTTAGAGCAGTTACATCACTTGTCAACAACATTGTGATGCCACCATCATTTAGTTCTTTTTTTTAAAAACTTAAAATATCAGGTTGTCTTTACACATTTAACTTTTGGTTATACTTCAATATAATATACTTTTTATAATTCCATTATAAATTTATACTTCATTTTCTTATAAAACTTCACAGGTTTGTTTCATATATTTTTTGCTTTAAATCTTATCTCAGGGCTGGTTAGTTTAGTTTAATTTAGAATTCTTTACTGAATGCTTAAAATCTCTGGATTGACAGGAAATGAATAAAGACGATTATTGCAGTATGGCTGTTAAAACAGTGGCTGGTCACTTTTGTGCTCCATTGAATGTTATGTAGGTGCCGACTATTGCTGATGTTCACCTTAATTTACGGTTTCAGCTTCTCAACAGAAAATCTGTTTATATTAATTACAAAGTAATCCAAATGAGTAGAAGCCTAATGACCCATTCCCTTTAAGCTTTAGAGGGAGGTGCAGTGAGTGAACTGTATTGGACCGGTCTGAACTGGCTGTCATTGGTCAGTAGCAGGGAGGATCCTGCTCTAATTAACATTTGCTTTTGTTAAAGGAACAAAACTGCTGAGTCTCGAATTCCACCAGCCCAGTGACAGCACACATAACAGACCTGTGAACAGTCCAGTGCATATAAAAACAACCAATAATGAACAGCAAATGGATTGGATGAATACATTCGTTATTTTAAGAATGAAACAACACAACTCAAAAGTAGAAGAAATTACACTCATTTTTCTCTTACAAATTTAAAGGGGGTTAAAACACAACCAAAGCTGTAATGCATCATAACAAAGCTATAAAAAAACAATGCAATATATTTGCACACCTAAAGGTGTGCGGTATATTACTGGCTTATAACTGAAGAAATTGAATTATTTTGGGGTCAATAATAACATTTTTTATATAGTGTGAGTTTTATATAATCTTGAATGTATATAATCATGAACACAATGAGGGTCCGACTCACCGAGAGACTCTATGAAATCTTTGTTGCTCTGGTAGAACTTTACGTATGCTGCAAGCTTTGCACTGACAAAGATGGTCAGGAGCTGCAATGAAATAGGCGTTGACTCAGGATTTCTAAAACCAACCAATCCATTTATATAACATATAAAGAGGAAGTCTTTACATACATCGTGAATGAGTTCTCCCTCCAGGAATCGCACAGGCTTTAAAGCCAGGAGATGGTCAAACAGGAAGGTGTTTGGATCCTTCAGGGCACGGACGATACACCTGAGAGGAGCAGGTGGAGACCGGTGCATCAGTAAGAAAAAATAGAACACAACAGAAAGAATGAGTGTGAGACAGAAACTCATACCTGTGTGCATCTACTCGAGCTTGCGATGCATTGTCCTCTGTGTAACTGCCCAGTAACTCCACCATCACTTTAGCTGCAGCTTCACTGTAAGATTCCAGATCATGCATGTCAAATGAGCATGTAACAATACAAATGCTGTATTTACAATACAAAAACTCTGGTTCCCAATAAATATGTGCGTCTGTACCTCTTCTTGCAGTCCACCAGCGCCTCATACACCAGCCTGAGCAGAGTGTGCTTTTTCTCTGTGTTTAGATTCCAGTCTGTGATCCACTTACGCACCTGCACATGAGAGAAAAGAAAAGGTTTTGCAATCCACTCTTTATATTTGAAAACTGTATCCCAAACACTGTGAAACTAATAAAAGACATGAGTTTAGAGAGCTGGAGTAAAATTTGACATTAAAAGAAAATATAGCCTATTTTAATAATATTTACAAATATTTGCAGTGTATTTTAAACACCATTACCCCCTATTACTGTCAGGGAAAAGAGAGATAAAAAACATATTGTAAAAATATTTATCACTCTCAACACTGTAACAAAAAAACACAATGACTGCTTAATTACAATCAGCATGTGTTAATTTTAATATTATAATAAATATTACATAATTACATTTACATTACATTTACATTTAGAATTACAGTAAGCTACTGACAACTGGACAAGAGGTTTTCGATGTCTTCGATTTTCAGGTGAAACATGACAGTTTTTTGAGAGATTGACCCAAATTTGAGACATGTATCAGAAGAAAATGTACCGATCTGTTCTGACAGCATTACAGTGATTGCCGTACCTGGTCAAGGTCTGTAGGCATGAATGCGATGGCATTGCAGGTGGCCGCCACCTTAATCAGACTGCAGTACACAGTGTACCTCACTGGTGTGTTCTCATCCATACCGTGAAACAGATTGCTCAAGCTGAACAAGGTTTGACAAAAGTAAACAAACAAATAGACAAATTAACCATAATAAAGTTAAGAGATCTAATATTTCCAACCATAGAGTGAAAGATTTAAGCACATGAAGACAAACAGCTTACAGCTGCATCCTGAGTGAAGGACGTTCACCCTCGCGAAACTTCACCAGCTTTTCACACAGACTCTCAATAAGAGATTCCTGCTTCTCTGTCTCCAGAATCAGCAACAGGGACACAATGCTGTTCATCACACTCTCCACATCTGCAGAGAACGGTCAGGAGAGGGACAGAGTTCATGTGTAAGATTTCACATTTCTTAAAAACTCTACCCCGAGCAATTTGTGGCATTTCATACCTTTGTCATCGTCTTTCAGACAGACATCACACGCTTCGATGATCTGTGCCAGATCCACGTGCAGGCCTTCTGAATTCTCTTCAGAGATCTCAGCTCCTTTAGACTTCAGATAGGCCCGAAGCTCTGATGCCTATAAATACAAAGTAATACATTTAGGTGAAGTCACCTCTTAAAATTCTGAAAACACCATTTAGAATGGAACAGTGTAGTGTCTCAGAATGACAGGTTGCACTGTTTTAAAGCAATGACATTCTTTACAATATGTAAAGAATTTTTGTGTGTTTTGTAAAAAATAATAAAATTAAATCGTAATAAAAACAAATTCAAAAACAATAAAATGGTTATTAAAAATAATTAAAAAAAAAACATGTATTGAGTTAGTCATGAACAACAGTATTTTGGGACTGACAGTTCACAATATCCTGTTGACATACAAGATACAGAAACAGAACGTCTGTTTTTATGCAGCTTAGTAGCAAACGTCTCAAAAAAACATGTAAAAATCATAAATCACTTGTCATAACGGTATCAGTTCATTGTTGGTATCAGAAGCGACTAACTGCTAACTAACGTTAGCATCTCAAAGCATGACTAAACATAGGGACGCAATTCTTTACCGAATTCCGTGTACAATCGGGCAGATACGGCTCCGTAATACGTTTAATCTTACCTGATCCTCTTCTGTAATGTCAATAAATGCTGGGACGCTCATTTTGATTTCTTTAAGAGCCCAGATAAAAATCCACGCTCGCAGCCTTTCCTTTGAGGCCGGAAGAGAACCCACACGCTTGCCGGTAATGCTGACGTAATTCCGGTCACGTCTTAAAGGGGTCGTATTGCTAATACATTAAATCATAGACCAGGACCATTAAATGAAAACAATGCAAAAATAATCTAATTACAATCAACAAATCAAGCAACAGACAAAATGAACCCCATAATCAAAGTAAAATACAGAGGGGCCATTTTTATTTTATTATTAAAAAATGTGCACACAAATCAGCTTGTAATATATCTGGTTTTACAGTGTTTCTAAAAAAATCACAAAGGAAATTATAGAAGTACAACATTTTTTTAATGTACACTTCATAGAGGTCAATGATAGCACCTCAAACATATAATTTAAATAGTTAAATAAGGTCTGCGGTCATTAATACTTGTTGACTTTATTCATAAAAGCATGGTGGTTACATGATCAGACTATGCATACTTTTTTAAGCCTTTAGAATCACGTCCTACTGACATTTCTTGCACAGCCACTTCCATAGAAAAGGAAGTTGTAACAGAAAACCTAAATGTATGCTATGTAAAGTTTGATGTCCACAGGTCATTCTGGGTTTAAAGTTTATGAGTCACATAAGTCATTGGGCCTAAACAAGGTCTATCTTACTGTGTTGTAATTAGGAGATTAAAGCCAACCTGACCTTGGACACATAAAACAGTAATGGTGATAGTCCTTTGAAGGCTAGATGCTAACATTACATTCCAAGAGCCATTGCGGGACCACCTTGACAATTCCATGTATTCCTTATTAAGGGATTTATGTGTGTCTGATGCATGGGTCAAGGCAATTCCACTGCCCACTCCTTGGATATTTCCTCTGGGGGCTTCAATGTATCTAATGGGTGCTGCGTAGATTTCCCTTACTATTTATATCCAGCTATGGCTACATGAGATGGATATTACAAATAAAGCTTTTTGGGTAAACAAGTTCATTCGAAGTTCCCTCTTTATTTTCTTAGAGACACTGCTATTATATATGAGAATGACTTAAATTGGCTAAAAATGAACAAGTGTTTATGTCAAAAAGTGTTAATGGCAAAGACTATTTAATTCAGAACTGCTGACCCGACCAGTTCAGCAGAAAAATATTATATGTACTATAAGAGCATTAGGGGCTTTTCAGATTTAATCACTGATGTTTTTGAAATCAGGCAATAGTTTCAATGTGATGTTGGTTCTGTGCGGTTGTCTACTCACATTGAGTCACAGGGTGTGGTGAAATACTCAAATACTCACCATTAATGTAAGTGAAAGAGAATGAAGAAACATTCAGAGATTAAGGGAATGACAGTGATGGACACTCTGTAACTTTTAAATGTTTCACTGCTTTTTTCTTCAAACATCAATTAATGACATCCTTTATTCTGTTTTTAAGCCACTGTTAAATTTTGATAGAATAGCACAACATTGTATAAAATGGCTTTTAAATACATTTACTTTTACTTACTGTTAAAAATTTTAAATTTAATTTATTGTAATTTGTTTGCACTAATGTGTTGGACAGATGTGTATACTTTGGTTCCCACAGTCTGGTTACCGCCTTCCTCACCTCCCTGTATCGGGACTGTTCTCCTCTATCAGCAAGGTCGGTAACCTCATCAGAAAGTGCCACGCCTGAACGAGTCAAACACACACTTGGTGGAGGGACATAAGGAGGCTTCACAGGAATGTGGTACAGCCAAGGATGTTGGACACATGCCCACTGTCAGAAGGAAAAGGATTTCAGAGTACAATAGGATATATTATTAGCAATATCTAAATGATTTAACAGCTAAATGATGCAATAGCACCAGATGAGATTTTTCTGTGGGGTATTTAAAAATGAATTCCCATTAGCACATCTATAAAAATCTGACATGATGACTAAAGTGATAATCCTGCTATTACTTAGGGGAACAGAGTGAACATGTCTTGCTGGTAATATTCATGAGTCACAAATGATTTCTATCCTTATGATGAAATATAACATGAATTGTGAATATAAACTGACAGTCCAAAATGTGTTTGTGATGCGTGTTTGTTTATTCCCCCTTCAGTTATAAATGATAACTTGAGGTATATATTAAGAGTTAAAAATATATAAAAATTATAAAAATATTTATTTTCATATTTTGTTAAGGTACCAGTCCTGGCTTACTTGGTGCCCTGAGAAAGTTAAGACATGGCCAAAGAAAAACAAACCCCACACTTTGTAACTACTTTAAAGTTCGCTGTAGCGCTGCAAGGCCAGAATATATTTTTATGGGACCCCAACAAGTTCCAAAGATGACAATAGTGGCCTCCCTCATCAAAGCACCTGGACAATGTTCTTGGTTGTCCCCACTTTGACGATAGCACTAGTTCTTTGTGTCATTGTAAGATGCCACAGTCTAATGGTACAGTTTACATTTTGAAAAGGGACATTCAAATCCCAACCTGACATAAATCACAATCTCACTTGAGCCAGTGACCGGTGAGATTTTTTAAACAGAACATAGCAGCATAGATAATAAAGACGGATGATGACAGTTTCCAAAGCAGATGATCTCTGGGTGGCACAGTGATTGACCAAATCTAGACGTGTGATTTTTTTCCACAGCCATTGAGACAAATACCCTTTTTAAACCTACAATAATAATAAAATGTAATTTTCAAAGATTCATTTATATATATTTGGAGGTTAGATTTCTGTCTTTTGTCAGTTTAGGATGTGTAATGATGAAATGCGTGGAATGAGTAAAGATGTGTTGGTCATGTATGTTGGAGTTCTCATGGAATGTCTCATATTCTGTGGAGTGGGTGTGGAGATGTTAATGTCTTTACTGTAACACATCTGATCTCTAACCTTTTGGCCTCTTTATGGACTGATTGACACATCAGACAGACAGACAGAGAGACAGGCAGGCAGATAGATCATGAGTTGTCCTCAGTGTGAAAAGATGGATTTCAGCATCATACAGTCACTGTTGTTAAAGAATCAAATATGCAGATAGTGGAAAGCAAAGATTGTGCAGGACCTGAAGAATGTTTTTGAATGCGAGTTGTCAGAATAATGATTCAGGACAAACAACTCGTGAGCAAATATCACAAATCATTAAAGCAGTCGTTGATTATTCAGACAACATCACACTGTATGACAGCATCAACTGTATGTAAACTTTTGAATTGGGCTTTTTTGGTAGCATCAATTATGATTCTGCGTTGTGGACTATGTAAACATCTGTGAAATTTGTGAAATCTGTGAACTTGTTCAGGGCAGCACTAAATAAAAACAAACTCCAATTGTTATAATTGTTATAATCTTTTTATTTAATTACGAGCATTTAGCATATTCTGAAAGGTGTACCCTGTACTGTATGCAAACTTATGACCCCAGCTGTACATCAAACCTGGGGTGTTATTTTTGTGCCATGTTTGGATATGCACCAACATGAGACTGCTGCTGCGAAGATTTTCAGTGAACAATGGCTTACATTTAGGTTCCTCTCAAAGCTATCACATGAATTCAGAATATTACACATTTTGACTTTCACATTTTTTAGGTACTTTGACTTTTGTTGACTTTTTGACATTTACATACACTCACTAGTTTATGAAATCCATATTCTATGGAGCTGAGGCACTTCCTCTAATTTCATTTGTATTTTATTTTTTGCACTTGTTCTTTCAGTGTTGTGGAACAGGGTATTTCCTTGGTTACAAATACATTGCAATCCTTATATCGGTAAGTGTAATGTGGTGTTAATCTTAGTAAATGTTGTAACATTTGTTTTGGCAGTGTGTGTGTGTGTGTGTTCTGAATAGCCAGTGTAACATTGTTACACACTTGTGTGTAGCACTTAAGGGAAGACTTGAGTTATGACCCCTTTAATGTTTCTGCACATCTTTGCTGTGTTTTATTCACAGAAGTAATTTTAAGGATTTGGGCAAAACCACATTTCTTTGTCATGTATTTATAACATGTACAGCTGTTAGATTTCTGACTCCACTTTTTTTATTTTTATTATTTATTTCCTTAGATGAACAGAACTTTGTAGACATTATCATGTTTATGTGAATTTCTGTGAATTGTTATACTTTACATCTGCTGTGTAGCCAGAAAATAGTTTTTTTATTCAGATGACCTCTGTATAACATCTTAATAGCCTTTCAATAGCCTTGGTCTTCACTGATTGCATCGCTATTGTTCCAAACAGCTCAACCAAGTATATTATTAGCAATAACAGGCAAATAAAGGGTGTTGTTAGAGTACCACATTATCATCACTAATATCAGCATCGTGCCCATTCAACTATTTTTGAGTAAAGTGGTCCTTGAATGCAACAAGGAAAAGATTATTGGTTTAACTTCTTACCATTTTAGAAAAAACAAATCCTGTAGTACACAAAAAAACAAACAAAATTTTTTTAATTCCTTAAGAAACATCTTCTACCTCAGTGGTTCCTAACTGGTGGTATAAATGTCTGTTCTGATATGTACAGATACATTATATGTAAATCTTCCTATATATCAGATCAGCTGGAATGCAGTGATGACCAATCAGTACCCAGGACTGAAACTATTAATTTTGTAATGTGCAATATAAACATGCATAAAACTTCTTATGTTAACATTCTGCCATTTTATTTTACAGTCCTGTTCGACATATTTGTACTAAGTACTTACTATAGTAATTACAAAGCCCTGAACATAATCCCGAATCCTGCCTTAATTGGTTACCTTCTATTACTCGGTACATTGTTGGGTACAACAATGTAAGTACAATGTAAGTGCATGTACTATAAAATAAAGTGTGATCAACATTTTTAATGTAATGAGAAATCTGGTTGCTTGTTTGACATGGTCAGCTGGATTATTTGAACTACAACCAGGAATTCCCCTATTACTCTGCTTTTAAAAACCGGATGATGCATGGACAGAGGAATCAGGCCCTCTGGACTCACTCACACACCTCCTCCAGAGATCTCACTAGTCTAAGGTCACAGTCAGTGCTGTCTTTACATTATCAAACTCTCCAGATGTTCATGGTGAAGAGGTCAAGACGAGGCTGTGACCAGTGATCTTATAAAGCTACTGGACCTTTATCCCAACACCATCAATGTTGTTTGACACCCTCCACTGAGCCCACGAAAAATTGGGACATACCCTGCGTAATTGTTTCCAGAAGAATAGGACCATAGGACCAGCTGTGTCTTAAAATAATTTAATTGACAGCTAATATTGTGCAAAGCCAGAAATAACCCTGATAAATGGATCAACCTCAAAATTACAGAAATACATTGAATGCAAAGATGTATACCCAAATTCTTTAGGTAGCACTTAAATATACTTCCCAACAGAGAATCATAGTGTCAACACTTATATTAAACTGACAATTTTACACTACACATACATTCATGCACATTTGGTATTCCATGCATTTGTGCCGAATGTACAAGTCTTTAATGTACAATTTAATTTTTAGATCCTAGAAAAAAACAAAAAAACTAACTTTTTAAAACCTATAATCTTTAACAACTTTAACTATTTTAGAGAAACTCAAGCCAGCAGTATTTCATGCAATTTAACCAAACAAACAAAAAAGCAACATGTTAAATGAGTTAAATGTTTTGTGAAATATTTTTTTATACCAGTGGATGTGTCACAACCTAAATACGGGTCACAGGTCTGCTACTAACCACAATCATACATAGTTAAGATAGCAATAGACAATCTATTTTTATAATGGAGAAGAAACTTTTTTGCTTACTGTAAAGAATTTACGGTAATGGTTTCTTGGTTGGCCACTTGACGTGTGAGCCAAGACTAGTTAGGAATCACAGAACCATAGTGATGGTGTGTGCAGAAGATCAGACACCCACAGATGCACTGACACCCCCCCCCCCACACACACACACACGCTGACAACAAGTCATTACTCAGAAGTTGATGGAAAGTGCTGTTCAAGTAAAAGATGAGTAAGGTATATTTTTCTAGTGACTTTTTTCACATCCCCTCTGGCTCCTCCTCCAGATATGGTAGGGTGGTTTTTAGAGCCGACAGACCCAGAAAAATTTATTAGAGTGAAGTTACTCCTACTTCAAATTCTTCCGATCGCTGTCCACGTCTCCCTCCTAACACCTCACCAACGCTTCACCTTACAGCACCCATCTCGAACGATCATCTCGAAGTCCCGTAGGCTACTGGTCTGGACACCTTGTAGAACTTTTTTAGGGGCAGAAAGCCCTTAAAGTTCTCTTCCGTAGAGATCTTGGAGTTTTTTTTTACATTTTTCAGCATAGAAGACCTTGCATTCTTCTGAAAGAACAGATACTTGTTTTAGCGTGTTGGAACTAAGAAACATTTCCTAAATGCTGACAGAGTCGTGTGGCCTGATGGGATCGGACACCAGAGACCTGAGTGCCCTTCTACCATTGGTCCCAGCGCTGCCTGGGGGGAACAGCAACTGTTCCCTGCCTGTCAGTGGAGCTCCGCAGTGGGGGCCGATGCTGGACTTTCACACCAGCTCCCCATATGGATCTCTTCCCTCACATTCGTTCGTCAAACAGGAGCCGGGCTGGGGGCCCCCAGACCCTCATGAGGATCCCCACTGTGGCCTAGGGGCCTTCACTTTACACTTCTCAGGCCAGCTCACAGGAACCGGAGGGTGCAGGCATGGGGCTTTTACAGATTCTCCCTCCAGCCAGAACAGGATGTTCTCCAGTGGGCCGTATCTGTCAGGCTGTATGGACAGTCCTCCTGCCCCACAAAACCAAGGTGAGAAGGTTGCATCTCTTATGGCTTATATTCTCTCTGTCGCGGGTCCTACACTCTGTATCTTTGTGTTATGGGTTTGCAGTAACACAGAGAAAACATGAATCATGAGTTTTTGCATTGTGTTTGTGTGTGAGTGCATGTGGGTGTAGTTGTTGAACTATTGAACCCAGATTACTCCAGAGAAAAGTCACTTTCTCCCTAAAGAAGTTACTTAGACGTTTATTAAACGTCAAAGACGTTATTAAATTACAAAAAAATGCTGCATCAGTTTTAATCTTACTCATGTCAAAATGTCTTTTTTAAGGAAGTTCCTAGTTTCTTATTGTATAAATCTCAGTTAAACCTAACAGTAGATTTAAATATTAATCAAAAGCTTTGATAAGCAGTTTAAGGAAATAAACAATATTTTCTTAATGAAAATCACACAAGGAGTTTTAAAGAGAATATTTGATGAATAATTGAAATAAATAATTAACTTTATTTTTGGTGGTAATTTTTATTTAGTAAAAATTTATTTAAAAAAAATTAAAAATAAAAAAAAGTAACAAAAAAAGTAAAAAAAGAAATGTTGTCACATAAAATGATCTTTTACAAATTCAGTGAAAGAAAAAAAAACAGTGAGAAAGTTTATTAGTTTATTATTAGTTTTTGTTTAGTGTTGTAGCTCAGTAGGCTGATTGAGCTAACGTTTATTTATTTAATTTATGATGCAAGAATTGTGAAAACAAGTCCTTATTCTACACACACTACAATCATAGAACACATGGCCCTGAAATCACTGCTTCTGTTTTTTTCTGATGACTTACAACACCATGAAAACCGTTTGAAGTGCTTCTCTACTTAAAACCTTTCTTTGGTGTCAGAAAAAGGTTTAAATTGTGAGACTGTCCTCATACTGACTGAATTATTTTATTATTAGCTGTATTTATTATTAGCTGTAGCTGTATGTCACAACATATTACGTAATGTTTTAATATTAACGAACACTGATTTCATGCAGGTTCCCACAGCAGGTCTATTTGTATGTAGTATTTGAAGTGTATTTGAATAGTGGATGAATACTAAGTCTGATGGTGAGGAATGTGCATTATGTAACATTTTGCATAAATGTGTTTGTTTCTTGAGTATTAGAAATAAGACATTTTTTCTGTGTTTAACTCATTCTACTTATTCTACTAAAAGATGCAGCATTACTACACATACAATTTTAATGAATGTGCGCTTTCTATAATATGCTAAACTATTTAAATATTTTAACATTTTTAAATGGTTGAAATGGATTTTTAAAAACTGTCTATAGGATTAGGAGTGGGGTGGGCTTTACTGATAGAAGCCAGTCAGGCAACAGCATCCCTACTGTCTGAACCAATCAGAGGCATCAAAATCTCTTTGAGAGACAATTTCAATTTTACAAAATGTAATTTGTGTTAAATGTTTCATTAGAATAATGGTTGCTGACCTCTCGTGCAGTGCATAGCACCCATGTTTGCATTTGTTCAACAATAATTCCAACTAAGAGATTAGTTTGAGTAAGAAAATGCTAACGTGTTAACGCATTTTTTTCCTCCCTCAGGTTATGGTACAGTGTCACTGGATGGAGCTCCTAGTTATGATCACACACCTGCACACCACACGCCACCACTCCCCAACCATTCCTTTAAACACGAGGACCTCATGTCTCAGCAAAGCACCATGGGTAAGGATCATTTTCAGTGGCCCATCTTTGCTAGAATGACTTATAAAATATAGTAAGTAATAATGTACTACCTGACTGAATGTACCTCTTAACAACTTTGGCCCAAGTCTTTGGTGTGAGTCTGGGATAGGACTGTCTGTTTTATGATTAAATGTAATTATATGGGACGAGTGTTTAGGAAACTTATTTCGGAACAGTCATTATTTTTACAATTCCATTTAGGACCACTTGTAGTGCCAAACTTTCATGTGTCACCTACTGTATAAGACCTGTCACAACAAAAAGCAACACACATTTGTGGTGCTAAGTGTATATGCAGTAGGGTAGTCAACCTATTGCTGTTACCGCAGTGGTGGTAAATACAGTTTACATTTAAAACTTGTTCAAAAGAGTACCGCCAGGGGGTGCAAAGGCACATTTTGTGGCTTTGTTAAGTTACAGCAGCTACATAACTTAAGGAAAATTTACATCTATCTGGAGTAAACTGCAGTTCATAGAAGAACTACACCCATCACTACAGAGGCCATCTTGAGGTTAACTGTCAAACGCACATTATTTTTATCTCACTGTCTTTTCGTCCTCAAATGCTCCAAAACACTCACATCTCCAAAACACATATTCAGGCAGCTAACAGGAGGAAACAGAATTGTGGCTTGTGAGAAGAATGTGTAGTGCTGCCAGGGGACTGATTTCCTATATGTTGCCCTAGGAGTCTCAGAAACTCAGGCGGGGGTGAATGTTTTATGGGCTCAGGGAGTCCTGAGCTGTTTGAATAACCTCGGTAACAACGAGGCCACACTCTCCTAGCGGCTCTCATAAGGGTTCTCTGTTAGCTCTCCTGTAAAAGGCTTTGTTTCAAATGTAAACAGGATAACAGAAGCATAAGGTCTTTAAAGAGTTTATTGTGATGAATTCTGGAGTTGGTCTTGATTTAGACATCTTATTAGTAGGTATCTTGATATCACTTAGATATGCTTAAAATGTTCTCTTTGCGTCTTGTGATTTGCTTTGTTTTTGTGAACGCACAGGAGAGCAGCAGTACTCCTTTCCTCCACCTGTGTATGGGTGCCACAGTCCCCCTGACAGTCAGACACTGCTTTTGAGAAATACATTCAACAGGTACCTTCTTAATCATGGTTTGTTATATTTACACAAGGCAAATTACACAGCGTGATAATGAAAATGAAGCATTACGTGATTACATAATAATTATGGTAAAGTGTAGATATTGCTGCATTAAATAATAACAATGAAAGCTATAAATGACATCAGAGGAAGCGCTTCAGAATTGAAAAGATTTACAAAAATGATTACTGCTGAGTAAAAGGAAGGTTCAGGGTTCAATACAAGTTTGCTTCATTAACATCTGTGCCATGATGTTACCATAGTAAAAACAAATAAACATTTTAGTGTAATTCAGTTTCAGTGGAAGTCTATGGGGACATTTTGGAGCTTTTTATTAAAGCACTTAAAGTATTTTTTCTATACACAAATGTGTGTTATTTGAATTCATAAATTGATGGGATTACTGTTAAAGAAAGATAAACTTGCTATATGTTATCAACATTATTTCTGTTTCTCTTTTTGGTATGTATCATGCAAAAGTTACAATGTTTACTGGCTTTATATGGTCATGACAAGACTATATATTGGATATTGTTGCACAGACAAAGATGGTGAAAGATTTTTATCACTACCCTCAAGCATAATGTTATGTGTTTTGTGGCTACGCTTTCAAAAATGTGTATTTGTAACATATTTTGTAAAAAATGCCATGCTTTGCCGCATATACTTTCATTGTAAGTACACTACTGTAAATGTAATGTTTGCTTTTTTAACAAACTGAGAGCCATTTATGTGAACATCAACAGTACTTTACAGGTGTTTTACAGTAAAGAAAAGCTATAATTGTATTTAACCCAGAATATTCACTTCTTAAAAGGTCACCATACAGAAATAAGTGTTAGCTGTTTGCATCTAATTGACTGAATTTAGTGTTCAGAGGCCCAGTCTGCATGGTGCAGACAAATCTACAGTAAGCCCTGCTGTCTGCACAAAGGTTAAGAACTGCACAGCAGCTCTCAGCAGGCCAAAATACACTCACAGTGATCTACTGCCCATTTCCTCCACATTCCTCTTCACTTCTCTGCCTGGCCCTCCCCAGAGAGAGAAAGAAGACATGTAATTATAAAAAGAAGAGGAGAGCTTGATAGATATCAACAACTAAAAATGATAAAAAATGAACATTTTATTCTAAACCCATATGTAGCTATTTTTCCACAAAACACATTTGGAGAATTTCTTGTAAGGAATCGTTATGTAGCTCTTTTCTATATAACAAGGGTTCTTTATTTTGTTTTTACCAAGGTGAGGGAGTTGGGCTGAGAGAGCGGTAATCAAAACATTACAATTAAATGCCATAAAAAAAGCTATGAACTGCCGTTGCATGTGAAAGAGCTGCTTAAAACATCTTTAAAACTTCTCCTTTTGTGTTCACAGGAAAAATATCATTACAGGTTATACTCAGTGAGTGTTATTAATGACAGATTTTTTTTTGTCGCGTGAACTATGCCTTTAACACAAAGCGGGTAATGCGTTGAGTTATGCAGCGTGCAATCCTTCAGATCCTGCTCTTGTGTTGTTTAGAGAAAAAAGATCACACAGAACCAAAAACCGATAAGACCTGAACGCAGCGTCCCCACTTTGCCCCCTCCTCACTATAAACACAGAGCTGCTGCCTGAAGCTTGGAATGTCTTTGGGAAGATACACTCACACAAACACACATACGCTAGCTTGTATCAACCTGGTCCTGTTGCACTGGGTTCTGGTGACCCTGCAAACCTCCAGTTCTTGGCGATAAAGCGCAATTACAAGGGAAGCAAACAGGGAAATTCCAGTGTATTTTTCATCAACAAAGTTTGGCTTAAAAACGGCCTCTTGCATTTCGAAACACCAGTATGAGCTGTAATGGAAAGTAATTTATTGGAAAGCAGTGTGCCAACCAGTCATAAACCACTAATGAAATATCACCATGACTACTCTATAGTGTACTTAGTACTGAATCAAAAACAAGAACAACAATAAATACAGCTATTTAAATGTATCTTAATTTTATTTTTTAACAAATAAATACATTTTAAAATTTTCTTTGGTAAAATCATAATTACACATTTTTCCAAACTTAATTACAAACACAACATATTTTAACTGTACTTAGGTAAACATGTGACTTACAAAAAATGTTTGACGTTTAAAATTGCTACTTCAGCGCTTAGCAACAGCAAACAGCTGATGAGTCACTAATGATTTCCACAAACCTTTACTACGATGCTCAGGAATCAGTGTGACATCACTGTGCCAGGCACCCACCTCGCCAGCTTGTGACATATGACATGTGAGGTGGCTGAGATATGTGGTGACTGTACAATGATGTAAGCAGTTTCCAAGCTGGTTTCTTTAACTAACCCTGAGTTATGAATCAACACCTCACTGCTGACGATGTGAATCTTTATTTAGGCTACAAACAAAACCAAAACCATGTAACAGCATTAATAAATATTAATGTTCAAACAGAAGTTTCAAACATCATCTTTTTAATGTTTTGAATTGTCTCTTTACTTCTGAGTGTTGAAAGTTGGGTCACATGACCTGTAATCTATCTTCTCTCCTCTGACAGTGATAATCTGTACCAAATGACGTCTCAGTTGGATTGTGTAACCTGGAATCCTGTCAACTCACTGACGCCTAGCATCAAGAGGTAAAGACTCTTTGTGCTTTCTGTGGGATCTGTAACTCTCTTTATGGTCTGTCCTGAACTGTGATTGGTCACTTTACAAATCAGTCAGATGGCTCTTCCTGTCTAAGTGGGAGGTTCTTGGTTTGAGAAGTTTAAGCTGCAAAAAAGAACCAGACATATGGCCATGAAAGACTACCCAATGCCACACTCGAATTGACTGTACTATTCACTGAAGCCACACAGCATTTTGAAACAAACAGACTGAACTAACAGCATGAATTATGCTGAGGTGACAGCAAAGGGAGAGATAAGAATAAATCCTGCTCAGCCAACCAATACCCCAGATAAAGTGTCTGACCCAGGGTGTGTTGAAGGGGCACAGAGGGATAGTTTGTGTGGGTGTGTATGTGTGAGACATTGTATGTGTGCTTGTTTATTGGATGATCAAATACCCTAACAATATACTATTTTGTAAATAGATTATTTGTTTACTTTGTCTTTTGTTTTCCTGTACATTGCTTTGTTTAGCTCACCCTGTATATTTTCTCATAATTTTAATCTAATCTGCATCGTTTATTTGTACCATGTAGTAATTAATTACTGCACAAGCCTTTGCAATATTGTAAATGCTAAACATCATGCCAGTTAAGCTGTGTTGGTTTGAGCTGACTTGAGAGAATATGTTGAAAAAAAATATGTTGAAATGAAGTGCTGGAGACTGGCTGAAGGGCAGAGGTGAAAGTAACACAGAACTGTGGGAATTTAGGGTTGTTTTTGAGTGATTGAATGTGTGTGTCCAGGTATGGTAGATTAGACCACTGAAATAGGTGACCGGGACACTATACAGAATATTTATGACAGCTGTCTAGATAAAATACTTGGTTTCCAGTCTCTTAACTCCAATTGCCATGACAACCGTGTGTTTATCTACTGAATGAATACATGGATGGGCTGTGGGAGGACTGGATTGGTGATGGCTGATTGCATAGTCTCAGATTTTACAGAGAATCTGAGCTCCTCATCTGTTGGTGCCCACATGGACGACTATTCTGGTTCATGTTTTGAGAAGAATAAATGTTATGCTGTACTAGCTATACATGTCTGATCTGATTGATTGGTCTTTCCCTGCACTCTGTGTGGCAAATCTCTCTCTGTGCTCTGTGTGGCAGATCTCTCTCTGTGCTGTGTGTGGCAGATTTTTCTCTGTGCCTTGTCTGTGTGACTGACCTCTCTCTGTGCTCTGTGTGACTGATTTCTCTCTGTGTTCTGTGATTGATCTTTCTTTGTGCTCTGTGTGACTGATTTGTCTCTGTGTCCTGTCTGTGTGACTGATCGCTCTCTCTGTGTTTTGTGACTGATTTCTCCCTTTGTTCTGTGTGACTGGCCTCTCAATATCCTGTACAGTATGTAACTAGTAGCTCTCCTTGTGTTTGTATCCAGTCACAGTACAAGCTATGATCCTGAACTGTTTGCAGCAGCTCCTGTGTTGTACAACTGCAGCACCCAGTACCACATACACACACACGGTGTGTTCAGAGGAATACAGGTGAGTCACTCTAACACTCTAACAACTAATTTCTTTACCTATGCGCACACACACACACACACACACGTTTTTATAATGTACAAACTGTATATTCTATCTCATAATCCTAACCATACCCTTAAATCTAACCCTCACAGGAAACTTTTGGCATTTTTTTAAAGAACAAATAATCACAATTTAGTATGTTTTTAAGCGATTTAGTTTATAAGGACGCAGGAAGCGTCCCTGCAAACCATGTTATACACACTACACACTTGCCATTATACACGTGTGTCCTCGTAAACCAATGTTCAAATGTTCAAACTCACCCACACACACTACACACATATATAAAAATGTGTAAATCAAAGTTTAATAGTATTTCAAATCAGTTGAATGTACATGAATTTTACAATCAAAGCAATATATAATGCAATGATATTTGTTAATGGTGTAATAAAGTTATTATACAGTGTTAACAACACACGTATCAGATTCAGGTTCAGATGGAGGTCATTTACACACTTCCCCCTGCAGATTGCAGATCTGCCAAGCGCAGAGTACAAGACCTGAACAGAGATAAATACTCCCACCTCAGATGTGACGTTTACAGTAACTGCAGCTTTCATTATTCAGGCCTGTTGAACAGTACATCACCGCTCACATCACAAGCATTAAGAAACTAGTGCTTAATAAATAGTCTAGGTCCGTCAGAGCAACTGGGGGTCTCTGGACTCTCTAGAGGATGAGAAAGATCATCTTTCTCATGGTCCATTAGCAGTAAAGGTTGGGTTTCCACTCCGCTCCATCTCTCTGCTGACGCATCATAAACTCTTAATGAACATCTATCAGACCTTTAGAAAAAGGCAAAAATATCCAGAGGACTCTTTGTGTGTGTGTATGTATACATTTAGAACAGTTATTTTACTAGTTGCTTACGGCTTTTCCCTTAAGGCTTTTGAAAGCTACACTGATGTTTACCAGGCCACATGATAAGAGCTCTCTGTCAGATGCAGGGCTGAGTCAGGATTGGGAAACACAGACGTTTTGTTTAAACAAACAGAGACACAAAAGTGCTGCAGAATTGGCAAGCTAAGGTTCGTCCATTGCCAATGACTTACTCCTCTTGTCTCCAGGATGTGCGGAGAATGCCAGGCATCGCTCCTTCTATCGTGAAGTCATCGAAGATCAATGAGAAACGTCCTTTCGTGTGTTCATACCCTGGCTGTAGTAAAAGGTACTTCAAACTGTCCCATCTGCAGATGCACGGAAGAAAACACACAGGTGAGCCGTCGCCATCTGACATCACAGCACCATTTCAATGATGCAGTGATATAAATATAACATTTATCAGTTTGCAATCACAAATGATCGAAGAGACAAGATTACATGTTAATCTTTTTATGGTCTAGATCAGTGGATGTTAACCCACTTTACATTTACATGATGACAACACAGTAGCCAAATTGTTTATTGTTAAATCGAATAGTTGCATTTTATCATTTGCATTTAGAATTGCTTTTCCCTGCTGTTTCTTAACATGATAAGACCGGACCTGCAACCCACCAGTTAATGGTAGATCTTAGCTTTTTCCATTTGGAAAGGCTTTTTTCTTTTCGTGTGCATAACAACACCATATTTTATATTTATTTGTACCTCTGATAATAGAGGTTGGCAGATATTGGTGACAGGGACTTAAATTAGAAGTGGTCTAGAGGAACATTAATTCAAGAGATCAGATCCCTGGATATTTGAGTTCCAGCTCTCAGGAATGCGACAGTGTCAGTCTGACAACTATGACTTATTCCTAGTGAACACGGGGTCACGGAGAGAGGGGGTTTGTATTCATCACTGTACTATTTCACACCTGGAAGAAAAAGTAGAGTATGAATATTTCGATGAAAGTAATGTTTTCATGACAGAAAAGCCATTTTTTAAATTGCAATAAAATTGTGCCTCCTACCATGTAGCGGTTTTACAAATAAATCTGTTAACCTTAAAATAACTACATTTTCAGACAAAATGCGTTTTGTAAAATAAATTGTAATTCACAGGGCGCCCCCTTGTGGAAGCTGTATTTTAATGACAGCTGCCTTATCCATACAGAGTCGCGTTCAGATCAGTTATGGGATTATACAGTTACGCTGTTTTCTTGCATGTGTAGGAGAGAAGCCATACCAGTGTGATTACACAGACTGCGGCCGCAGGTTTTCTAGATCTGATCAACTCAAGAGACACCAGCGCAGACACACAGGTTAGTCATGCCCTGTCTCCCCACTGGCTGTTACCATTATATTTCATATTAGACCTCATAAGCCCCGGTATTGATGATCCCATGAAATCAGAATCACAGTTGTGTAGAGTAGTACAATTAAATTATAATGTAGTTTAATAACAGATGCCATATAACCTGATTATATGGCACTAACAGCTTTTGGCTATTTAAAAAAACACTACTGATTTGTTCTGACAGTTTTTTTTAACAATTTAACATCGTTTTTTATTTTTATGAAGTGTCTGAAGCCCACTTTAGTTGCGTCTGTGTTTTCGGCTCTCTTTGGTCCTATAGGCGTCAAACCCTTTCAGTGCGAGACATGTCAGAGAAAGTTTTCACGCTCAGACCACCTTAAGACCCACACTCGGACTCATACAGGTAAAACAAGTGCGTAAACCTTTTTTTTTTCCCTCAAAAATGTTTCGATTCATTTGTTGCATGTTAATCAACTTAATTTGATGATAGGGCATCTCTAAATGCATGTTTCTATGTATTCCCTCTCATCTTTCTCAGGTGAGAAACCATTCGGCTGTCGCTGGCCCACCTGTCAGAAGAAGTTCGCTCGCTCAGATGAGCTGGTCCGACATCACAGCATGCATCAGAGAAACATGACCAAGCTCCAGTCTTCAATATGAGACACTCACATTGTAAACAGACTGTATATTAAACACACAGATGCTGGGATTATCTCAGTAGTGAAGGACCATAATCACGTGCTGTTAACAGGAAATTACAGCTACATGTGAATTTACTAGTTTCATAATCAAAACATGCATTTATATGGGAGTGTTTTCCATATAGGACATGGGAACACAGCCATTTACTTTGGCCTTCTGATGTCTTACTATGAGGAAGTATGAGGATGTGATATTACATCTCATTTTGTAAATATGGATCGATTTTCCATTTTTTGTTACACATTTGATGTACATCAAAGAAAAATGAGTTTGCACTGGATTCATTTCTCATGCTGGTCACAAAAAAAATAGCTGTTGTAGAAAAGTGAAATTTAACTGAATTTTGATTTTAAAAGCATTGCAGTTTCTTTGTACATATTTGTCAATTTTTAAGTAACTTCTCTATTAAAGTACTTTATTAAAATTCAGCATAGCTGTACAGAGTTCATAAGGATGTAATAATCAGGGCTGGGAGGGTAGTTACATTATTGAAACTGAAAAACAAAATTATTTTCAATCTAATAATTATAAAATTATTTATAATATTATTTAACAAATATAACAATGACTAATAATTAAATTAAATTTTTTTATAATAACACAGGGACTGTTTAAGCAGTGTTCAGATCATACTAGATAATGTAACTAAGTTCACATGAGTATTTTTAACCCTCTGAAAATGATGATGAATATTTTCTCCTACAGGCTGGTTCAGAGCATTTATTAAAAACAGTGTACAAAATCAAAACTGCATACGAACATACATCAATTTGAATACAAGCAAGCAAAGACCCCCAGAGCCACAAACAGCAGCTTTTGTTAAGTGGATTATTACAGTTTCAAGACATGTCCACTGTGGATGTACTGTCAGCTCAGTGAGGGGTCATATGGAATGCACTTCTATATACATATCTAACCCTCTTTCTGTCAATCAGCAGTGACACAAAATGTGTCCGACTTCAGCAAACACTGTATACCGTCATGGTTCAACTTCACTGCACAAAACGTTTTAATGATTGTCATATTAAAGAATGAGAGCACATTCTGATAAACTCGACACATGCATTGGATCAGGAAGACGCGTCCAGGCCTCGAATGGCCTTTAATTTTCTATGTACAAAACAGAACCAAAATGCTACGGAGAGACCAAACTCTGCATTACTTTTTATTGCCATTACTAAAGAATTTTCAAAGCATATCAACTGTTGAGTTGTTCTTGGAGAAAAAAGGAGAAATTGAAAAAATGAAAACAAATCTCTTAAAGAGACAGGAAACAGGATCTCTTCAAGATCTCAAGGAATCAAAATTAAAATATCTTGCTCAGACACACGAATATATACATACACGCACATTCAAGCATCTATAAATGAACCGCATTTATGTAACATTAACACTACAAATGACAGCCTAGAATAGACTAAAGTGCATTATTGCCCACAAATACTTTGCCATAACGAAAGGATCTTCTCATCCTGAGGCAGCAGATGCTTTCGAGAGGTCAGCGGAGATGTTCAGTATCTTAAATCACATCCGTTGAATAGGAACGTCCATTCAGGTCTCACACCATCATAGTTACCAACACAAACCCTGATTTGCCCGTTAGGCTCCTCCCCTACCAGCAAACAAACTGAAAGTTTTCATTTGGTAAAATCCTCAAGGGAGGAGCTGATTGGTTGAGAGGTTTGGAGAATGATCACTATTGGATGGCAGGCAGCTCTCAGTGGTCTGTTTTTGAGGCGTCTGTCATGCTGTCAACTTCATTCGTCCTATAAACAAAGACAAAAAGCAGATATAAAATGTGGCAATTTCATATGCAATTCGGACTCATTTTTGAGGCTTAAGCGAATGACTCAGTATGTTATGGAATGAGGAAATACAGTGCCTGGCAAGCACGCTTTTCCTATAGAAACCACACAATAGCAGGAACTGCAATCATTCAAGTTACAAGATTTTACTTACCAGCTTATTACAACTTCTCTATACTATTTTTACACCCTCTCTATATTAATGTTACACTGTAGAAGCTACAGTTCAAACATCAGTTAGTCATTGTTCAGGATCTCAGCAGGATCTCTGAGTCTGCATTTCTTTAATGTTTTAATGCTAATGCTAACATCTTTACCTTCCCATGACAATAACATCACAAACATAAATGTTTCCATCTGTAACCATCACTACAGGGCAGCCCAGCCAAACTAAAGCTGTGGGTTAGAGGTCTGCATCCCTGGAGGGCTTGTGATCAGATTTGCAGATAACATTCCTAAAATAATCTCAGCGGGAACTCTCAGTTCCAGAGTAGTTAATTTATTTATTGTTTGTTTATTTTTTAATGATGGTTTTCAGCTGCTAGTGCTGAGAAGTGAATCAGCGCTTTCAAACTGTTTTTCAATTAATTGGTTTAAAAGTAAAACTGGGTGCTTCTTCTGTCACAAAAATTCCTCTTTACACACAAAATGTTCTGCATTTTTTGCAGGATTTTGAAGTGTGGAAAACAGAATGTTGCTCACAGAGGTTGCTTAGAGTTAAATATTTTAAGAATACGGTTTTTACTTTTGTGTTGACTGTACATTACATTGCTGTTACATTAAATGTTAATGTAAACATGAAAATCAGTGCCTTGATATTTTATGCTTAAAAAAACAGGCTTAAATGACACTTTTGTGACAAATAAACTGAGGAATAAAGAATAAACTGAAGCGTAGACAAATAAACTGAAGAATTAACAACTTTTAAAAATATTGTTAAAATATTCAAGATTGTTAAGTTAAATTAAGCAAGTGGAGACAGACCAAGACAAATACACACTTATCCCCTCTTCTCTCTCACACACACACGCATACTGTAACAATGACAAACAGTGAATACACAGTGCACAATTTAAAATAAACAAAAAAGACAACAGCAAGTAATAAATTTGACCAAAACATTAACCTTATACAAGGCCAAAACAAAACAAAAACACACAGACTATAAAAGCAGCAACATTTAACGCACATATACACTCACACAAAGCTTCTTGGGGTTAAAGCCGCTGTGTTAGATGGGTGGGCATTGACGAGGTGACATGTGGGGCACCATGCCATGCTGAGCGTTTTCATGCCAAGCGACCAACCACATAAAACCCCACCTACCTGCCCACCGTCCCCAACCAATGGGCTGCTTCTGTCTACCTGTCTATCTGTAAACCAACCAATTACAGGGTCACAATGCAAACCATGAATTGGCAAGGAGGTAAAGGGAATAGAACTGACTTCCTTTTTAAAAAATGCGACCTGTACTAAATGTACTGTCAGATGTTACATTCATTAAGCCTGTGGATGCGAGATGGCTGCTTACATTATATAAAATTTGCAAAACTTTCAGCAGAATCTTATTTAAACAGGTATATCTGTCTACATTATCTCAGGAAATGCTGATGTGAATCAGATCTTGTAATAACTGTCTATAAAATGAAACTTAGTGTTTCTCTTTCTCTGCTCACCTGTGGAGAGCTGACTGTGAGATCTTCGGCGGGTGCTACTTTTGGAGGTGGAGGAGAGGGTCGAACCTGCGCTGCTGGCTCTTGAGATGGGGAGTGGCACAGGGGTTACGGGAGGAGAGTCCAACTACAATGACAAACACAAAACAACATTTTATAAACAAAAAACAAAATTGGCAGTTGGTCACTTTTGTTTAGAAGAGCATAAATGAAACAATATGAAAAGATGGAGAAAACAAACGTATGTATCTAATGTTAAATATCTTAACATTTTGCAAACTTGAATTGCCTGCATTGGCACCACAGATAAATGTTTGTTTTTAATGCCATGCCAACTTCTGTGACTTTGACAACTTTTATTTCATGGCAAAATCCAGGTTAAAACATAATAATAGATAAAACAACTAAAATATCCTAAAAAGAGCAGGAGAGCAGAAAGGAACAGTGCATTCTGGGTAAAAAATGTTGTTCTTGTAGTAACTGTTTAAAGCTGTGGGCGACGTACCTAATTCAGATCTCAAAGGCCTCTTTGTTTTCATGCCTAAGCTCAGGAATGTGTGTGTGACTGTACCTCCACGCTGTCATGAGTAGGTGAGGAGGATGTTGATGAGTTCTCTGCTTGTCGTCGTGAGGAAGAGGAGCCGACCTCAACAGTCCGAACGCGCTGAGCAAACTTCAGAGAGCAGACAGACTCGCTGACATTACTTTCCAGAGGAGACACCTGACACAGACAAGAATCTCACTTTAAATATCTGCATTTAACATCTGTAATGTAACTTTATTCAATCAAGAAACTCCAACTTTGGGATCATTGGTTAATATTACTTTGTGTAGTGAAGAACCATAGGCAGTAAGACCAGGAACATTTATTAAGTAAATCAATATTGATTTCATGTTGTCTTGTTTTCTTTAATATATGACAAAATGTAAGTTCTTATGTATTTGTGGTGATTTTTGCAGTGATTAACAATGTATTCCCAAAACAGCTTAAACTGGATTTTAACTTGTTAAGCAGGTCAGTTATTTTAACTCATTTAAAAATGTGTCATGTTTTAAAGTAAGCAACTCTCCAGTCCCGCCTCAAGTATATCCCTGCTGACCTGTCTGTATGGGTTGATTAACCCTGGCCTAGTTAACTATCAGTACTGTAACCAGCACAGCCCAG
>JAZGTI010003020.1:0-33269 GCA_036877585.1 Botia kubotai
GGCACACGCTTACACTGCACGCCTCACCACATGCACATATGGAGAAAGCAACACACACACACACTTACACTGACACACATGCGCACCAAAAACTAGCCTGAGGACAGCACACGCTTGAGAGACAACCTCCTGATACACACACACTCAAGTGCATTCTGTGGACTGAATACACCAACACAGAGGCGAGTCGTTCTACTGGAAACCACAGAGAATAAAGACTGGAGCAAGCCCCCCTCCCTCTCTCTCTCCGTCCTTCTCTCTCTGAGCATTACAGCAGGGCATTGCGCAGGATTTAACTCCCCTCCTTCATTTTTCCTCTTTATTTTAATAATTTCTTTTTTTTCCGTCGAGCCATTTTTTATCCGTGGCAGCCCGTTGCTCTTGGCAGCAAGGGGATATTTTGATTTCCATATTGGAGGGCTACGAGAGCTGCCATTCGCTCATTTCTCCAACAGTCTTGCGTGTGTGTGCATGTGAGCGTTTGTGAGCTCAGGGGGGACGCTGGGAAGGACGGCATCTAAAGACGGTGAGTGAAATTACTGTTATAACAGTACTGGCTTTACTGGCTATAACAAGCACACATTCAGATTTCACCTGTTTGAGCATGAATATATGCTATGCAAGATCATTTTGTTGAGAAGATGGATGATTTAATGTGAGGGGCACATGGAATTACGGATACAACATATATTGTCCAGTTTTTTTTTTTTAGACAAAGGATATTTGAGGATTTGTGTGAGTGTTTTTGACTGCAGGTGATGTACTGGAATGCTGCTTTTGAGTGTGTATGTGCATGTAGGTGTGAAATGGTACAATACACTATCTTGATCATCTCTTGACATAGTCATATTCACACAATCTAGTGCATGTAATACAATAATAATGAAACAAAAAAATCTTTGTGAACGAGTGTCCACTTTTGTTTGCGTATAATTCTAATTTTAAAAATTGATGGCCATGGCGTGCGTCTGTGTTTTTGCGATTTCTTCTTGCCACTGTTTTTGGAGAAAATTAACCAGTTGGAGTAAGTTCAGGGGTGAACACCAAAAGGGCGTTTCTATTTACTTATGTGCTGTAAGTCACAGAGAAATGACTCACATGCGCTCACATACATGCACACAGCTGACCTTGTGCTTTCACAGGAAGTTAGTAAGATGTGTGGTGAGAATGTGTGAAATATGTGCTGGACCAAATGTGGAGAGAGATGCTGCTAAAGTGAGAGACTGTTACATGACGTGTGTGTGTGTGTGTGTGTGTGTGTGTGTGTGTATGTGTGTGTATGTGTGTGTGTGGGGTCTGCATGCTCAGGAGTCAAATGACACCATCCCTCCAACTAATTATCCTCTCTTCACACACACACACACATACTCACATATTATCACGCTGTCATACTCATATGTTCTAGGAAATGTAATGTGGGGAACATATTTGCATGTTGAGCAACTGCAAAGCCTTTTCAGAAACACCTTTACACACACACACACACAATGACTTTTATTGTTTATATACTGAGTTAATGATATTTGCTATGCCCTACCACTACACATACACCTAAACCTTACAGAAACCTTTCTGCATTGTTTGAATTGTCATTAAGACATTATTTAGTATGGTTGTTAAGCTGTTTTCCTTGTGGGGAATGTTGGCTGGGGCCCACAATGTAGGTGATTTCAGGTTTTACAATCCTTGAGGGAACATTTGATCCCCATAATGTAGGCAAAACTTGACCCACCCACACACACACACACAAAGTCTCTCTCATACACACAAGCAATATAACCTCTAAATGTCTGCACATTTTTCCACTGTGTCGTTTCAGATGACAGGCTGGTGAATTGGTGTTGCGTTGCGCAAACACACACACACACACACACACCGTCTGATGGATGTGGCAGGTGACAAGGCCGAAGTGTCACAGAGAGTGAGTCTATAACAGCAGCGGCCATTTTACAGCCATTATTCGGCCGTAAACAGAAGCAACTTGTAACCTTGCGCTTAATATGATCTGAGAAACACATACAAATTGCATTACACAACTGGCATTACATAATGTTACGTCATTATAATAACAATATTCCCGCCTCTGTCATGTGCTGTGCAATGTAAGTGTCATATTACTGTACGGCAATAAGCAGAATTACATCTACACAGTGTTACTTGTGTACTGCCGTTTTGTATGCTGTAGATGTGTATACAGTAAGTGCTACTGTATTGCGGATTGCTGTGTACCCGGAGGACAATTTAATTGCACAGAGGTTGGTCTTTCATAGCTCAATAGTCTTAATGGAGATCTCAGTAATGTTTGGTTTATATATTGATGTTGTCTCAGATGTTCTTTTAAAATGCCTTAGGAATTACAGATAGAAACCAAATGAGACAACTGTTGATATTCAAGTGTTGATATATTAAGGGAATAAATCTGTTTGAGTTTTATTTTATAGAAATCTCATTATCACAGACAGTGGTATCTTGGAAAATCTGAGTACAGTCTGTGACATTGTTCAGATATTTTCTGGAATACTGAGGAGATTTCCAGGGTCTTTTTCAGGATAAAAATCTGAGATGGAGATTTATTCGAAAATCCCCATTTGATCTCCATTTAATTTCAATGATGTCTAGGAGAAACTAGGATATTGATAAGTGCTTGATAAGTGCAGTTTTCTTTCTTTTGCTGAAATATTTCCTTTCAGGGACTTCAGGGCAGGACATACTGATGGGCTAATCCTTTATTTTAATTTTAAAACCCTTTATTTTAAAATCCTTTATTTTAACATGGCCAATTCAATAGCCATGTTTACCACAGCCATGAACAATGAAACATTGTTACTTCCTATTGCTTGTCAGGGACAGGTGATATTAGGAAGGGGCATTCTAATTCTAGACAGCATTTGATTGGACAAAAATTGTAGGGCAAGATATATTTAGATTAGATTTAATTACATTGCAAACATAATTTAGATGTATATTGTGTGTGTGATTTGGAAATTAGTTTAAATCGAATTTATTTTTTCCTAATTTAGGATGTTCTTTGAGAACGTAAAGTAGAATACACACAAACCCTGAGACAAGTTGATTCCAAAAAATAGGCCATGACATGGTGGTGATACTGCTGTTATAGATTTGAGACTTATCCATGCTGAGACAGACAGAAAGCAAACGCGCGTTAATAACTACCGAAACCTGACTGTCCCTCAAACTCTTTGTAGTGTCTTCACTTCCTGGCCCCATATCGCTGCCCGTGGAGGCTGGCATCAGGGCCAGCTGATGCCACAGCAGATCTGAGGCAGCTGCAGTTGTAGAAGCGGAGACATGCAGCTCAGCACTGCACCTGCAGTGAGTCGCAGGAGGAGAGGAAACCCGGACAGTCAAGGTGAGCCCGTCTTACAGGCGGACACTTCAAATGCACAACAAAAAGTAAAATATGCTGCAAGGCAGCAAAAATTAGTGTAGGTTGGCTGAGGTATTGCTCTGGATCTGCATGCTGTAAACTGTCTCACTGTCGGCTATAGATGGGAATTAATGCAACGCAACACCGGCTATGCAGGTTGGATGCCTATATGGTTAATCAAATCACAATTCAGTATGCAAATAAGAATGCAAATGAGAATGGGCACCAATTTAATGTTGCAAATATTATGATGACATTCATTAAATTTTAAATGTTTAACTTTTTGAGTCAAAGAGAAAGTGTAACATTTTTTATAAAGGTAAAAAAAGGTTAAAAAGTAAAAAAAACTAAAAACTAAATTTAAAAAAAATCTGTTTATTAAGTGGTCTATGCTGAATTAAATGTAAATACTAATAATGATTTAGAACACACCCTATCTAGAATCTTTGAGTATTAATGCAATGCAGCCATGCAATAAAATAAATATTAATAATCTACTTAATAAAAAAGACATTTATTATGAGCAATGATAATGTCCATACAGGGGATCTACAGAGTTTTAGGAACTTATGAAAAAAAGCCATGAATAGATTTTCCTCTAAAACAGCTTTTGTCCTTGGCACACTTGCAAACAGTTTTTTAAAGACAGCTTTGCAGGTAGGTTGTTTCAGGCAAGATGTTGCTAGAAACCGATGCATTTCGTGAACATTTTACAAATGCTGATCAGTGTGTATTTGTGTGTTTATGTGTGCGTGTGCGTGTATAGATTGGTATAGAGTAAACATCACCAGCTGCCCCAACAACAGATGGATTAGATCGGCTTTAGTTAATATGCATCTGATTAAAAATTTGCATGTAGCCAAGCAGATGCAATAGCATTCATAGTTTTGATGCACTGTCCATTTATACAGTAGTCATAATATTGACCTGCTAGTTTAAAGTCAAGAAATATCTGTATGTTTGCAGTGTGTTTAATGTACATATATATATATTATCAGTGTCAGAATCCTGACCAGCATGCCAGCACATATTTTTTTGAGAATATCAGACTGTATGTTATCCCTTTCATGTTGTCAAGCATACCAACACACAGGCATTTGTTTGATTTTCTGCCTGACTGTTCAAATAGGGCACATAAGAGAGGGGATGCTGTGTTTCAATAATGGCAGTCATGTGCTGTTCAGCCACACACTTATTTTCAGTTAAAGGGATGAGAGAAAAAAAATGAAAATGAGAGATAAGAGACTGGAGAAAGAAGACAGAAGGAACAAAATAGCAATTCCACAATCATTTAAGTACACAGCTTAGAAGTTGTGATTAATTATTGAGATTACAGGGAATTGTGTGAGTGTGCATGAGCGAGAGTGTGTGTTTGGGGATGGTTGTGTGTGTCTCTGATTACAGAGGGATCAGGGTTTTGAGGTGGTCAGGATCAGATATCTGAGCGCTGTAACTGCATCTGTCCGCACGCACGCTGCCAAACACTCACACACACACGTTCAACATTGACTGAGACAAATAGGAACTCAATGTTTAAACTGCCGTGTCCACTGATAGCATGTGATCATCATCATCATCAAACACACACACACAGAAACGTTGCTGCCACAGAACCGTTGGTGTATGTTTGTTTAGTCAAGGCAGTGCCCATCTCTAGTTACACCTAAAGCACCACACAATTACAAAAATAAAGCTTACAATATAAAACCAAAAAGGGTCTACAGGCTGATGTGGTAGGAGAATTTTTTTAGGTCCTACAAACATTTTTCTATTTCTGGTTTGCTTCAGGATACAGATTATTACAGGATATGGACTATTACAGGTGTACATTAGAGATCAAGCCCAACCCAGTACCAAAATATTGAACAAAGGGAAAACATTGTCCTGAAAATCAAACATTCAGATATATTACCATATCATAAAGCATAGGCCCTAAAATATGCAAAGTTATAAATTATGATGTTTTCCCTTTACAACCCTGTCAGATCAGTCTTTTAACAGTTTTAAAATGTGACCCACCTGTAGAGAAACCCTGCTGGAGTTCATTATAAAAACACCGTATTTACTGGTTTAAGAACACAGATACCAGTAACCAAATCTAAAGAATCTTTAGTGTCTTCAGCCTATAAGAACTGTTTAGCTGACTCAAAAATCATTCTTGATAAGACAAGGGTGTAAAAACAGCCTGCAGGTGCCAACAGCAGCTAGTTGCAGAAAGTGCTACAACAACACTGCCATATCCAGTGATCTCTCTGAATGTTCAGATTAGTTCCAGTTTAAAATAGTGCAGCAGGAACAACCATCACAGGTTTTCCATCTTGGCACTGCTGATTCAGAAGACCAGTCTTCTTCATTAAAAACAGTACATATGATTTACAGTGGCACTAAAATAACACCTGTCACCTCTTTCGTGTCAAATCAAAGCAGCTTTCAGGAGCAAGTGGCGCTTAGCTCAGTTTCAACAGACGATATATACCCTGTTTCTCTTTTCTTCTCTCACACAGGGCTGTTGGGTGTGCTGAGCGTGTGTGCTACGTTACTGCAGCTATGCGCTGGCTGTCCTTCAGAGTGCGTGTGTAACTCGCTGGAAGTTAACTGCAGTGGGCGGGGTCTAGTATCTGTGCCTGCTCTGACCTTTCTCCCAGAGGGCACACACACCCTCCTCCTGACCAATAACCGCCTCTCCTCCCTGCCCGTCTCCACCTTTGCCAACCTGAGTACCCTGGAGACACTTGACCTTTCCAACAACTATCTGGACAACCTGCCTTCCAGACTGTTCCGAGAGCTGGGTAACCTGAGTGATTTGAGTTTGCGGAACAACAGCCTGACCAGTTTGGACCGTGAGCTCTTTCGCGGCCTGACCCAGCTGCGGAGGCTGGATTTGTCTCTGAATGGCCTGGCCGTGGTGCCGCTAGGCCTGCTGGATGAGCTACAAGGGCTGACTTGGCTCTCCTTGGCTGGCAACAGACTTCATGCACTTGAGAGAGCCACATTTGAGCCTCTCGTCAACCTTCAGCACCTGGAGCTGGGCATGAACCCCTGGGAGTGCGACTGCAATCTGAGAGACTTCAAACACTGGATGGAATGGCTGATATATCGAGGTGAGGTGTATCTGTGTGTATGTGTGTGTGTGTGTGTGTGTGATTTAATGTAAGTAGACAAATTAGTCATTAAAGCAGTAAGCCACAAGAGGCCTTGATTCTACCTAATGAAAATGAAGTAAAAGTGACCCATTTGTCAGATATGGTAACCCATACCTGAAATGTCAGCTCTGCATTTAACCTATCACTGGTGAAAAGTGAACACACACTGCAAGTTGTGAACACGCACATACCCGGAGCAGTGGGCAGCACATTGCTGCGCCTGGGGAGCAATTGGGGGTTAGGTGCCTTGCTCAAGGCAAGGCCCCCAGTGAGTGGCACAATGCTAAGTGGAAACCCAAAAGCCCCTTTAGCCATGGTAAAATTAACATAGCAGTCTCTTATTGCATTTATGAAACAACAATAGGAAAAATACACTGATGTTCAGTAAGCAGATACTTTAATTCAAATTAATAATAAAAATAAATCTTTCTCCATGGAAAATAGTTACTTAGCAGTAGTAATAGCATTATTATAGAATGTGCAATCACAGGTGTGCAATTATTTATTGTATATACTTTACGATTATATTCAATTACACAAGATTATTTATTAACTAAAATGGGTCACAAAAGTTGACTAGCTCTTCATTTACAAATAGATCTGTGGTTAGTGCTTGCGCTCCAGACATATTGTGGGGGATTCATGTTTGATTCCTGCCTGTGTCATGCCCCAGTTACGTTCACCACTTACTACCTAATACATTTTGGTGTGCTTCTACTGTCTCTGTCAATACAATGTTTCCAATATCCCAAATAAATATAATGAAACAGCTGAGAATATTCTGCCTCTTATTCCCTATATTTCTCCTTCTGTCTCAACTCTTCTACTTTAAATCAGAGAAACTAATTTCATTCGATTTCAGAGCAGCTTTGAAAGAGAGAGGGGGATTTGAAACAGGCATGAGAAGCTGAGTCACAAAGCTCTTAGTGTGTGTGTGTGTGTGTATGTGTAAGAGACTACAGTCATGGTGGGCTCCAACTCTCTGTATGCATGTCAAGCTTATTAATTATACACTAGCTACCGCTCTTCCTCTTATACAAACAAGCACATCCAAACTGAAGAGGGTTGGTAACCCTCCTAGCTGTGCGGTGCTATTTTGGAGGGCTTGAAGCAATCATTTAAATTCATTAGAGGTGACTATTGTTTACCTCAGGAGAGCTAAAATTTAGATTTTTCTCTCTTGTGCTTCCTGTCGTAGGTGGTTATGTCGATGCGGTTGAGTGTACGCTTCCAAAGGACCTAAGAGGCCGTGACATCAGGGGTGTTCCTGTGGAGATGTTTAACTACTGTCTGCAATTGGAGGATGAAAATGGGGGCGGGACTGGAAGTACGAAGGGCGGATCCCCACCATGCGTTCGAGCGACAGTTGCTTCATCGTCTGAAAGTGCAGTGGTGCGTACGGAGGCAGAGCTACCAGACTGCGTAAAGCAGCGGTATCGGCCAGTCAGTGTTCGCAGGGCGATCGGTACAGTGGTGATCGCTGGCGTAGTCTGTGGAATCGTGTGTATTATGATGGTAGCAGCCGCAGCGTATGGTTGCATTTATGCCTCTCTGATGGCAAAATACCAGCGAGAGCTGAAGAAGAGGCAACCGTTGATGGGTGATGCAGAAGCAGAAGCTGACCCAGAGGAGAAACAGATCTCATCAGTTGCATAGGGGGATGGGGAGAGGGGTCAGAGTTCAGAAGTCAGCCACAAATATAGAGAACTTTACTGGTTGAGATGCACATCTGATGATCATTTAGCCACCCAGCTGAGGATTCGTCATAAATGTTTCCTGTTTCTCTGTCCTTCCTGAGACCCTCTCTGACTTACACTTTACTGTCTGTAAACTTTGACCTATGACCTTTATGCCCCAGGACAAAGGGACCACTTGGCACTTTAGAACCCCCCACCGCTCCCCAAAGTTGAGAGCATTTCAGCTGAGGTGTGGATGCTACTGTTCACAGTTCTGAACCCTGATGTTTTTAGAGGATCATGTGCTGTCATTAGCATTAGCCTCTGTAGCACACTAACCATCAACCAAAACCCCCAATCATTATTCTAAAGCCCATCCCCAACCCTAATTTTAAACCCTAATGCTATTTCCAAATCCTGAAACTAACCATAACCCTTAATCAGAATTCTAACCCTCATCTTCAACCTTAATCATAACCTATAACACTAACCCAGTGTGAACTGAACATCATAACCCCTGCATATCATATCTGGAATATTCCCACATTATTTATCAGATAGTTATAATATATTCTATACAATGTGACGTGACCCCAGTTTTTCATGTTTTTAAGTGTGAGGTTTGTCCTTTGTATTGTGTGCTAAATAATTTGTGTTGATGACACTGTTTTGTTTGTTTACTGTTTGCTATTTCTCCATGTTCATCTCTAGAGCTTTTCATAAGACTAGAAGAATCCAGCCCTGGTGTCTATTGTGAAGTGTCTTGAAGTATTGTGAAGTGCTAATATAGAGGAGGCTAAAGACTCTGTAGATGTTAGTGGAGGGTAGCAGATCTTGGCAATTAGAAATGGCTATTGGAACTGCTAATTACACCTTGGTGGGTACAAAAGCACAGTGACCCTTACAGTATAGCTGCCCTCTAACCAAAAACAGAATGACAATAGCTGAGAAGGATATAAACGTTATCTTTATTAAGATAGACTTTTCTGTGCAATATAAATCAGTGTCTTTGTTGATCTGTTGTTTAATTCTGGTCTAGGGTGTCATAGCTGATTTAGTCAGATTTTTTCCTCTTAAGGCTTGTAACAGAGGAGAATCGATTGCCTCGGTGTGATCAATTTTCAGCTTGTGGACCAATTTGCATAATTCGCTTTTCCTTAAAAGAAGACATTGTTTAAATGATTAAATAATTCAGATAGATTTAATATGGGCTTTCAGAAACCCACAGATATTATCGATATAAGCTTTTCTGCTGCAATCAACCTCAGTGACTGGAAAAAAGCTCTTTACAAGTGAAGAGGAATTGAAATGTCCAAAACTAGCTGCATAATCTTAATGTGAAACAATGTTTTTATTCCTTAATAATATTAAAAATTTAGAATCAGATTATAATCATCAAGAGTAAAATTGACATTTATATATTTAGGAATAATGCTGCCACCTATAGGAAGGATGTGCAGTCGGCGCAACGGTGTGGAGCAAACATCACACCATCAGGATTTAGGAGATGCTTTTCCGCTGTAACTATAGCAACAAACTCTCCCACACATTATTCATTACCAATGCAAATTACTGGTAAGGTTACTGGCAAAAAGTTGTTAAAGAAAGTGGAACTAATGTGTGTGCTATGACCCACACCAGCATTTCAAAGTCTAGGACTTTATGTCTCTGTGTTCAGTGATATCTGCAGCCATATGCTAAGTATATATATACATACAGATATACATTTATTCAAAAGTATGTTGAATACATGTATATATTTTAATTGGTGTCTTACAATTTATGGAAAATAACTTCGCAAAAAAAATAGTGTCTTCTTCACCCTGTTGTAATTGTTTCCTGTACAAACTCTTTTTTTGTGGAAGAACTCCTAAAAAGCTCTCTCCAGCCTCGGAACTATCAGAGAATTTGGAGAAACTCATGAGAATTACTAATGAGAAAGGTGTTGCCCAATCAACAAGTCTCTTTTATTATTACTGTTTATTTAGCTCTTATGTTATACAGCATGTGTCATAGGACTGCGCTCTGCACGGGGCAACAAAGACAGACCCTGTATCATGTTTAAAAAAATCTATTTTGCCACTGGTGGACTAAAACTTTTATTTTCAATTTGCACTTATTGCGAATATTCTTAAAAGTAAGCACATGCTTGTTTATTGATGATGTGCTTTATCTGAATATAAGCTGACAGAGCAGTTCATCATGTAATGTCAGTAAATATGAAGGTCGGTTTATAAATGAGCAATGACTCAGCTGGGGTGTGTTGTTTACTCTCTGCATTGCCTGAGCTCTGTCCCAGCCTTACATATGAGGACAGGGGCACATCATCACACACTACACTAGACACCCTTGCTAAATAAAGGCTTTCTAAATCCTGTTGGACGGTTGAAAAGAAAGGATTTGCCCATTTGACTAAACTGAAAGCATCTTCTTAATCTTTATGAAGTTCTGGTTTAATATGTTATAACTTATCAATGTGACCCTGTCTTCACTTGACCTTTTTTCTAAGACTGATATGAAATCCTTCTTTATATTTTCGCTTGATAAAAATAAGTTTGAATTTATGATTTGTGAGCTGTGATATAATTCTGTGTTAAAAATGAATAAAGAATGTATTTCCGTAAAAGCACACACTTATTCATACACACACGTACTGTATGCACAAACTGTTTGCTCAAAGTGGAAAAAAAGAGCAATATGGTTTCTCACATTTACACAAAATGAAGGGAGAAAAAACTTGACATAGATAAATCTATGGGTCAAGGTCTGGCCTATTTTTAATGGTCCAGTTATCCCTGCTGGCAGATGCAGTAACTATATCATTATGGCAAAAAGCACTCTTCGTCCTCTGGTGGTCTTCTAAAAGTAACACTGTATTCCGATACATATCGCAAATATTTAATTATAGTATAGTGACTGATTTGGTAGTGCCTGATATTTTTGAGGGCTCAAATGTGTGAAGTAGATTTATATTTATATTATATTTATATTTATATATTATAAATTATAATTATTATATTTTGACGTCACAGACTAGGATAGTTACTAGTGAAGGACATAGGGCGTGCATATTCTCATGATGCCGTCAGCCAATCATCATTGACATGATGTAATTTCCTATGGCTCCAGTGATTGGTCACAAGGCATTGTGGGCTCAGGTCACTGACTCAAAAAGTTTTTTACCCAGAACTAGGTAATGTCTTCCTTATTATAAAAAAAGCCTTACATACAGCACAAAGCATCACTAAACAACCACTTGAGTGTCTTTGCATAAGCACAAAGGAATTGGCAGCAGCAAAGGCCATATTGATGTTTTTTTCTAGTGTATAGTGGTGTGTATAGGAAGTGAACTCTTTACATGGTTACACATCCACATATGGATATACATTTGCACTCTCTTAACAGAGAAAGATAAAAGCAATTAAATGGGTGGTTTTACACAAACGAATAAAGCACAACAAGATTAGTCGATAAGGAAAACAAAGGAGGGTCCTACCTCCAGCAATTGCTGTCTTTTTGTTCACATTGACTGTAACAGATGTGACAGCAATCACAAACTTGCTGTCTGCTGCAGGAGAAAGAAAATAATAACTGAGCATGCACACAATAGGTTGTAAAATAAAACTCATACTCTGTGTCCAAATATGCGCACTTGCCTTCTACACAGTAGTAAAAGTAGTATGTGAAATGAGTAAAAGACTGAATGCAAAGTGTTTTTTATTCAGATTAAACTGTGAACGTAGATGTTATGGGTACCAAGGCATCATTGTTAAACTGCACGTTAAAAACAACAATTAATTATTTTACCAATTATTTGGTAAATTAAGTCAATTATTTTACCGTTCTCACTAGATCATAGGTCAAAGGACAATGACAACATGTTGGATACTATATGTATTTATATTACACACCTGCAAACTTACAGAACATTCTTTATCAGTGGTTGATTCAATGAATTCAGTACATACTGTGAAAGTGTAGAAATTTGAATGCAGTCAGAACCTTTATGATGTCATCTGGAGGGTGGAGATTACCTTGTGTGTTGTCGTCTGTGGGAACGTAGTACAGAAATTGCCCTGCTGGATTCTCTGCTGCCCGTCGGTACCACACAGGGAAATGGTCCAGAGTAAAAAGATTCTCCTTATCTGATGATAATAAAAATTTCCTGCAAAGAAGAGATCATATTACGTGCTTAAACATATAATAGCTAAAACATGCTTTTTATGTTTTTTGTGCGTAGAGTATGTTTTGGCCTTAATACATGCTGCCTCTTACTGTACAGCTGCCATGGCATTTCTACACATCCGCACATTTTCGCTACAGTCACTACATATTACTCCTGTCTGTAAGTCACATTAGTGAAGCGTGTTATCTAAATGTCATCTACATTATGTACACCAATATTGTTAGCACCTGTTAACCTGTCATTAATATGTATATAGCCACAATAACTGACAGTTATAATACAATTTTTATTACTGTTATTCCATATATGACTGCCTATTGTTGTAGTTAAGGCTAAATGTATTTTAGAGTATGTATTGATAAAGTTAAAAAATAAGAAGTTAAATAAGAGACTGTTGAAATTGTGTGGTAGTAAGAAATCCTATCACAATAGATGCAGCCTGTGTTGTTCACTGCTTATATGGAATGCAGATTTAAAGTCACTTACTTCGCCACACGTTTCTCTATGCCAGCATATCTGATCACCCTCATGAGACCGGAGCGTGTGCCCAGGAATGCTGTCTCTACACCCCCATCAATACTGAATGACGGAGGCGTGCGAAGGAATGAGAAAGGTCAAACCTAAGTGCGCATTACATTAATAAAAGCTGCATGTGGGTGGGAGAAGATCGTACCCAGAGGCGTTGAGCAGCAGTGCAGTCCAGTAGGCTTCCATAGGAGCCGTGACCACTGCGTCAAAGAGAGTCTGCTGCAACAGCCTTTCATCACCTGCAGAGCAAACAACCACATCTCTAACATACATTAAATCATGTTGAACTATACAGGAAAATGGCTTTAAAAAGTGTTAGATTGTTATGCTTTCAAATGCGCATTACAACAATACAAATACACATAATGCACGTTGTTCCTGTAGCTCAATTTGTACTTGTGTTGGCAGCACAAAAGTCGTAGGTTTGAGTCCTAGGAAACAAACATACTGATACTGTAAGTTGCTTTGGATTTTAAAGCGTTTGCCAATTGCATACATGGAAATAAATAGATCTAATAAATATAATACATATAGATATAGAAAGAACTCACACTCCAGGTCAGGTTCTTTTCCCATCAGGTACCGAACCACTGCCTGAAACTGTGTGAGCTTGCGGTGATGTGGATCAATGTCAGTCTCACAGTATGTCCTAAAACATGAAACAAGATGTAGATGTTACCATATTGCCATATTGCCAAACCATATTGCTCAACAGATGTAAAAACAGCAGCCGAACTGTTAACCCTAACACTCACCATTCATTAGCTATAGTGACATCAGATGCGGTAAGATCATGTAGGCCTGTAGACAGAATAACAACACGGTAGACAATAGTAAATACAGACCAAAAAACTTTTTTGTAGGTAGTAACATGAATAATCTTTACCCTCTTCAACTGATACATTCCCAATGAAAACATTCTTCCCGTGACCTTTGGTAAGCACAATTCCAAGGCTGAAGACACAAACACAATACAAGATTTACATACTGAACATAACCCATCATGTTTTCATGCATAAGTGAATTCTGCTCACCTGAATGGAGTTTCATCGATGGTAGTGTAGAAATATTCGTTTTTCAGGAAAACAATTCTCCGCTAAGAAAGGAGGGCATTGGTGTATTTTAGTATGACACAACTAGGTTTTTATGGGATGGAAATGAATGAATCAAACTGAAGTAAATGGATCAGAAGATTTTTAAAGGACAAAATCTACTCACTCCTTTGTCTACTGTTGCTCTGACATCCAGAGAGAGCGTCCCACTTTCTCCTTTTACCATTGCTGTTCTCAACTAAAGAAATACACACACACACACAGCGCTCAGTAATTGATCTAAAAAAGGCATGATGTTGGTCCCCACAATAAAAACATTAATAAACTGACAAAATTGTAAAATAACAAAAATGGAAACGTTTTGTGTGAGGAAAAGTGTAGGGTTGGAGGATAGAAAATATGAATCGCCCAATATAAAAAGACCAGCAGTCAATGGAAAATTTTGACTGTACAGAACAAACGTATTTGTTTGTGTGTGCGCATGTGTGCGGTCTTTCACTTACTGCATCTTCTGTATCCTCCCACTCCACCTCTGAAAGATCCACACTGTTATAGTTCGGTTTTGGCTTTAGCTTCTTACCCTCTTTATACTAACACACCCACACAAACACAAATTGTAGAAAGCATCTATTTTAACGTGACACAATGAAGTCAACTCTTGCAGAAAACATGTACTTTAAAGGCACAGCGTTGTGTTTACCAGAGGTCGAAGGTCAGGATGAGAGAGGATATAACCATTGTTGGTGTTTAAGAATGCATAGCCGTGAACTCCAAGCTAAGAATCAAAATCACAAATTATTCAGTATACTTGCATATTAATTAATAAGACTGCAGATTCAACAAATTATAACCATCTATGTATGCAATCATGTCATAGAGACAATCTGCCTGTAGAAGTGATTAGATATATCACATTTTGAGAACTGAAGGCACCTTATATCGAGGAGCCAATCTCATGAGCTCTTTCAAAGGGACATCAGTGCCAACCACACCAAGTAGGATGCCATGAGACAGCTACAGATAGAGAGAGATAGAGAGATAAAGAGAGAGAGAGAAAGAGAGAGAGAGAGCGTTAGGAAAAATTGTCCCCTATCATTGATCAGTTAAATTACTCTGTGTCCCTGTCCCTGAAAGTTAATTTGGAATGTGATGCGATGTGCGCTTTCTATTGTTTATAAATGCTGCAATGAATCATATGAATTAAACTGAATATGAATTAAATATTCCTCTCTTCCGTTTCTAATTTCCAACCATATGTGAGGGTTAGTATACCACAGAGAACAAAACTGGAACAGCTGTTTGAAGGAACAATGAGACTGTGAACAGCGGAAATCTCAGCAGTCTCTTCAGAGAAGTCATTCATTAATGTGATCTCTTTTACCCGCATATCTATCAAAACTGTGACAGACTGTAATAATGTAGCCTAAAGACAAATTCACTTTTATTCCTTTAGAAACTATTTATTCATTAAATTACAGAAATAAAAGAAACAATTTATACAGCATTTTAATTTAAAGTGTGTTTCGCATGCAGTTTTTATATTATTAATATGACAATTAATACGAAATAAAATGATTTAAAATGGTAAATATTTGAAAAAAATATAATGCTTTACATAATCACTTTTATTTCAGCAGTTCTGCCAATTTGTTAAATTCATTAGTTTTCCTTGCCTATATAATACAAAACAAGCTCTCATGTTTTTATCAGTTGTAACATAGCCCCTGTTATGGAGGCGCCACCTGAGCATGTTCTATTAGTCATATCTCCTTTTTTTGGTAGAAAAGTTTATGTATGTAATCAAAATGTAGTGGTATATGTGTCATAAAAGTGTTAACGGTTTTGTGCAGCAAATATTTGTAGCGTTGTGTAATGTATTTTTTACATTACGTCTGTCAGTGCGTGGGGAAATCACAAACCCTGTAAAAAACCCTGTGTAAAGTGCTCTCAAAAAGTAAGTCATGTTCTCTGATATACTGTCTCATAAAATATTAGGTAGGTGAGATCTGTTTTTGGCAACTCACTGTTTCCTCTTTCTTGCTAAACACAGGCATGGCTACAGAGGTCATCAGCAGCAAGCTCTCGGCCTGTGTGTTAAAAAGCTGAAAGAGAGGGAAAGAGATACAACACAGATTGACTAAAGGTAAATTTCAGATGGGACCGTGACGTAAACTGCACCCTCAATAAGACCTGCAGTCAACACTGCTACTCGTACTAAGTGCAGGCATTTTTTTGGTAGATGCAATCTGCTCCTTTTTGGTCTCATCTATACCCACAGATTTCTTAAAAAAATTCTGCAGATTTCCACTGAATTTGAACACCTGCTGTTGACTCAGTTCTAAACACCCCCACATCAGAAAAATCTGATAATGTTTTTAGCTCCCAAAAAGAGTGCAATCCTTAGCTACATTTAACACATTTACCATACTAGTCCGATTGTTAAAAAAATTAAATCTGCAGATTGAAAAATGTGTGGATTCTATGGGGACCTAATTCAGACTCCATTAAAAAGGTGAACAATGACCTTAAACACTACTGTATATTCAACTAAATTGTGTTTTTACCAAGGGGACTAAGAATATGAATCACAGACTCTAAACTGCAAGAACACAAACTATAGTGCTGCAGTGTACAGTATTTCTACTGTAAAATGTATATACTTTGCTGTACAGTGGCAAACAAATAAGTTTACCTCAGCTGTATTGGGAAGCTGGAATGGGATGAGAAAGGATAATATGGAAGAATGACAGACATAATGAAATGTCACGCAAAACAAATAACCACATAGACAGACATCACATTCAGATAATGACACCACAACATGAGATAATTATCATTATGAAGGTTTGAGATGATATGCAACATGACCATGTGCTTGTTGCTGAGTGAAAAAGTAATTAGCTCACCACACTGTCCATGTAAGCCTCTGTCCAAATGATGTCATGATCATGGTTGATGACCATTGGCCTGCTGAGCACATGAAGATATTCCATCACATTCTCCTGTACATCCGCCAGTGTAGAGATGTGGGTGTAGTAACCTAAAAACATACACAAAAAAGTAAAACTGGAATGAGATTTTGGTCTGTAACCAGCAGAGGGCATCACTGTCACATCATATAATTATAATTCTATTAAAATTCAATTAACAATAATTGTAGCTTTCACAAAGCAAAAAAAGAGGAGCTGTGTATAGCATATATAGAAAACTGGCTGGAATCTAGAACCACTAACTGAAATGCTATGCCTTAATTTCAGTAGATCTTACCCTTATTGTTGCAGGCAATCCATTTCACGTTGTCAGCAAATGTTAGCTCTCGTCCAATCAAATAGGTGAACACACGCACCTGTTTGGAAGCATATTATATTATCAGTTTTTCCATACAGGTAAAACATATATCTGTGGTCACTGTGTGTGTGTGTGTGTGTGTGTGTATCCCTTTTCGCACCTTGCGGTCTGGCCAGTTAAACTCCTCAAACACCTGCTGAAAGTCTTCCATGGCTCCATCAGTGATCAGCATTATTGCCTGGTTACATAAACTACCCCTGCCCTCTGCTGCTGCCTACACACACAGAGATACTTTAAGAATTCCTATATGGATCTATATACACAGCTTCAAACACACACTTGCCTCATTCAGAATCTTGAAAGACTCTTTCATGGCTTTTTTCACTTTTCCTTCGCCCTTCACCTGCAACTCCTCCACCAACAGTTTGAAATGCTAGAAAGATTGATTGAAAGCAGACAGAAAGAAAGAGGATAGTAGAACACATCAACTATTTGGATCACCACTGGCCTCTGTATTTACAGTTTGCACAAGTCTGTACCTCCCGGTTATCCAGGTCAGCCTGTACCAGTGTGCCTTTAAAACAGGGCTCCACATATCGGACATAATCACTGTACTGGAGAGGGAAAACAGTGTTATTTCTCTATTAGTAAATTTACTGATTTACTGACTAGGACTAGTGTTATGATAGGACAGTAGTCATGAAGCTACATATCTTAATGACGTCCGTTCTTACCGCAATGACGTTGACAAAGTCGTTTTCGCCAAGTGTGTCTAGAATGGTATTGATGGTATGTTTTGCAATAGTGAGTCGTAAACCCTTCATACTGCCACTCACGTCCACGGCGATGATGATATCTTTGGGGGACGTGGCAGCTTGAATGTACCTTAGAGAGAGAAAATTGTGTGTGAAAATTTATACAATTTACAAAAAAATAAAAACAATTTGCAGCTATTTTTAAAGGACAGAAATATTTTAAACTGTCTGTCTGCTGTCTGCTTACATGGCCCTTGACAAACAGTCAGGACCTTTCACATTAATAATTCCTCAAATGGATAACAGTGTGGGAAATCGCATCTGCGTAATGTTCTCAGAGCAGGAAGTAATGAGATCACCATAAGAAGACAGACAGACAGAACTTAAGATGATGATCATGTTAATACAATTTTATTCTTACTCCAATTTTTTTAATTTAACAGATCCATTCAGATTACTTATAGCCACATGATTTGTTGCTTAGAGATAGCAACCAAGTCACCGGGCCTCTGCTTTACGCTTGTTGCTAAAGAGATAGCTGTAATAGTGTTAATCCTGGCAGAAGGTGTTTAAGGAATCTGGGCAGCGAAACTTAGTCAGATGTAGGAATCAGTCACGGAAAGGAATGAAGATTTAAATCTTTCACTAAGATAAGATCTACTGTTCCTTGACCTTGGGCTAAGGCTGGATAACTAATTTAAGTCATTGACTTTTAGTAAAAATTGCTATTCTGAGAAAGTTACATCATAATCCTCTATACAAACATTAAAGGATGTCTAGAGTTTACATGCTCAGATCTAATTTAACAAAACATTAGAGATGCTTACACACATGGGGACATTCCATAGGCATAATGGTGTGTATACTGTACAAACTGTATAGTATATCCCTTACACTAACCGAACCCCTAAACCTAATCAACCCAGAAAACATGTTGGACATTTTGTCCCCATTTGTTTTTGTAGGCAATACCAGGACCACATACACACACGCATTCAAAGACTCACCAGTTGCGATTCCTGCCATCAAAAGTGACAACTCCATTTTCATCAGGTGTCCACTGGATACCTTGGAAAGCACAAAAAGAAGTATACTCACTCTTTATTCCTTTGCTCTTTTAATGTTATCTATTATTGAAAGACTTCAAGTTGTGTGCATGTGTATGTAAGATCTCATTAACTGTGGGAAGTCTGAGTGTAGCTTCTTGGTTACTATGTCAATGCTGTGATGACATAATGACAAATGTGAGAGGCAGAGTAAAAAGGCTGAGTCATTGTGACCATTAATTACACCAGTAATTTGGCGTCAATCAGACTTTCTCAGCTGTCTGTCCTGCGTCTGAATGTGCTAAACAACATGTTCAATCACAGTGTTGTTTTTTTTCCTTTGCTACAAAGAATAATCACCCTGCAGTGATTACCAGGGTAAAGTCTGAAAAATCCAGTTGAACTGCCGAAGTACTGCCAGGTAAGAGTTGGGTCCTTCTCAAAGTTACTGACAAATATGTCATTCAGTGCTTCCGACATAAACACTCCGTTCAGAATATCAGGGTCTGGGAAGAGAACAGAGAGATTCATTTTTAATCAGGGCTGGAAATGCACTGTTTTATATGTATTTGTGTTTCTGATCGCACCTTTGTTATAGACATTGGTGGGCACTTGTATGACACTCTGCTGAGTGTTAACTGGCAGTTTGTTAAAATGTTCATTCTCCTCCAGGGGAAATTCACCCCCTAGCGACACATAGTTCCCTTCTTCATCCAGTGTGTTAATCATCATTGCATTGTAGTAGTCAAACTGTAGAAGATACACATGCATATAGATTACAAAAACAGCCATGTGCATAACGATTAGCAATATAAACATATAGATGGATGTACAGTGTGGATGGGTGGCTCACTTCTAATGTGGCGTTATACTCATGATACAAATCTGCATCCTCTGCTGTCTCTGCCATTCTCTATACAAAATACACGCATAAATAGAATTATTGTCATCATGAAGGACATTCATTTAGAGCAGAAACACTGATTTAAAATATATAAAAATTGTACAACTGTATACAATTATATATTAATATGATATTTAATATATTATATTGCAATATATTATATGGCCTGATTCACTGATAAAAAAGTTATTTATAATCACACATCATCCACATCTGATATCTGATACCTTGACTGATTTCATCTTCCTGCCCAGCATGTTCTCCATGTCTTCAGCAATTTCCTTCACCAGTTTAGAACCATCCGCTTCCACCATCTTAACTATGGGCTCCACATCTTTATATTTCTATACACACACAAAACATTATCTTTTTGAAATGACTCCTGGCATTTTCACAAGCAGCGTAAACTCCCAGCTCTAAACTTCTTAATAAAACTTAGCAAGCAAATTTCACAAAAGACCTAAAAAAACAAACAATGCATGAATCACTTTAATAATTCAAACTAAAAATTGACATACTGCCACGCTAATGGACACAAATGGGCACACTGCACTACCTCAGGCAGAATACACCAGTTTATAGCATTTATGTCATCAGATGCCTACAGTCTACTTCAATTCCTCTGCATCATAAGAAAGCTGTCAGAATGGTGTCACTGATCCTAAATCAGTTTTTAGAAGCAAAGCCAAGGTCTCAAAGCAGAGAGCAGAATCTTAGTCTGTGTCCAGAGCAGTCCTGCTGTCCACCTATAGGCTATTGTGTCGGAACAGGAGGTCGGACAGGGATAATCCACCTCCACGCAACACCGCAAGAGCACCAGGCTTTATTCTGATCTTAGATTAGATGCACAAAAACAAAAAAGGGAGAAAGAGATAGAGGGGAAGAGATGTACCAGTCTGGGAAGGTTAATCCTCTTCTGCCTCACTGTTCAGGCCTATCCTGCTGTGTCACTGCACTAAAAAAGGACCTTAAGGTAAAAGAATGCCCACATATTCAGGTCAGATATAAACCGGTCATTATGTCTCTCATTGTGGTAGGCAGATGGGCTGCTTGTAGGCTGGTTCCGTCTATGTGGCTAACAATAACAGAATGTGTTAATTGCAACGTAGTGAGAATTTAAACAGATGCCAGATAACTGGACCCAGCTGCAACTGACACTTACCGGCAGTTAGACACATTGCTAATGTAGTGATTTTCTAATAAAACCTGCTCTCTCTGCAGATTATCAGGCAATATCAGAAATGTTTTCTGCTGGCTTTGGTGTTGGGATTGAAATGTGGGGGCAAAGTCAAATCTACTGTAATCATATGTTTACAGGTGAGAAAATTAAATTATCTAAGTGGGTAAGGGATAGAACAGGGTAAAAATTACTCCACCAGACCCTCAACTCCCTTAATGCACAAACCTTCTGTAGAAGTTGAGCTCCGGAGTATCTGTCTGACAAGGCAGAAAGCTGTTTTCCAAAGGCATTGGCCCACTGTTGAACTCTGTTAAAAACACAAACATAATCTTTCTTTTCTCACTGTTGCATTTCATTTCAGGGCCCAGTGATCAGCATGATTAGAAGTGTACTAGTGTTTTATAAAAAAATGTATTAAGTAAATTACACTTTACACTTTCTTTAATCCACAGAATTTGAATTTTTCCATTTTCAGGCCACTGGAGGGTTCATTCTTCTTTAGGGCTAAACTTGAAAGCATTATTCTGCCCTTGAGGCACTTAAAACCAAGTTACTCCAGGGAGATTGTCCTTGAAATACATTTATGCTGCAGTTCTGTGGTGACTGTGAGAAAGTGGCAGAAACAAATTCCGCAATGAAATGAAATGAAAATGAACCGCAATGGTTGTGGAAAAAAAAATGTAAATGCAAAAAAAACAAGGGCACAATTTTTAAGCTTTTGCTTTGCCAGTGTGACTGATAACAATTTTAGGCTTACTAAGGTTAGTGTTTTGCAGCATTTGATTTTCAGGAATTAGATCTTGTAAAATTAGAACGTCTGTGCAAACAGCCTGTGTGTGTGGATTTTAGGGCATGTGTGGGTGGCCAGTGGAGGTTAAGCTTTAGCTTACAGTCTTTTGGCTGAAGACAAAGTGCGGCAGGAGGTGTGTAGGTCATGACCTGCAAGCATTAAGATGAGATTTGGAGACATTCTCCTGTTCTTCACAAGACCTCAGGGGAGTGTTATGAGTGGTGAATCTCTCTTTAAAAGTGGTCTACATGTTTATTTAATATTAAGTAAAAGGTAAACTTGTCTTGTTTTACTAGATGAAAGGAAAAGGCTGGGATGGAAGGAGCAGGCCGGAAATATTGTCACAGGAGGGAAAGCTTATGTACACTTGTGATGTGATTAACAGGATCAGGATCAGAAGTTCCTCCTGAAATTTCTTTTAAACCTCTTGAATGTATGAGGACAGAGTACTGACTGTACTAAGTGCAAGATATTTGTCAAATCTGTCGCAGTAAAGGTGACTAGAAAGCCAAAGGTCTCTTCCTCTGTGCAGTTACAGCACAGAATTTGTATTTGTGAAGCTGTTGGCATGGCTATTAAGGGGTTAAATGGTTACACTTGTGCTCAGATGAACTGCACTCACATTTCAGGTGATATCCTCATCTGAGCGTGCGTCTGGATGGTCCAGCTTGAAAACAGCACCCAGAGCAGCATGACACCAGCGCTTCTCATCCTACCCAACAACCCCTGCCACGTGCATAAAACAACAGTATATGTGATCTCCAAACCACAGGGTCCAGAAGACAGACCGTGTCCAGTAATCCCAATCTAGGCTTGATATCAGATTTTTGGATCAGGCTGCTGGTGCATTCAGCACACCAGGCACTCCGGAAGATTCTGAAGTGTGTTTGTGGGTGACACAGAAAGTTTCCAGAATAGTCTTTTGAAGAACTAACATCCGGCTCTGTTCTTCCCATCCTTGACCATCCACTCCATGACATAAAAATCTTATCCTTTCATCATCTGCATTTGATATGCTTTCATTCCTTGGAAAAAAATTAAAGTTCTTCTTGATTATTTGAATACTGTCAGAGTTCCACCAGTGATGCCTTCACCCTGTCTGACTGACTGGCAACCTTTGCAGTTCTACCTCTCTCTCTCTTTGTCTCTCTCTCTCATACACACACCTTTAGTCTTTGTTAAGTGCAGCTGGCAGGAACTGTATAGGATAAAAAAAAGATACACACACACACACACACACACACATTCTGCCCTCCCCACTACGATAATCCACATGGATTACACTCACCTCCCTCTTTGGGAAAAAGAGAGAGAAAAGATGTAGGGTGGGTGAGGGGCAGATATATTGGGATAGAGAGATAAGAGTGAAAGAGAAAACGCTTTTTTTGTCAAAGAGGATTATTAATGTTTCTAGAGACAGCTTCGGTCTGACAGACAAACTCATTTCCTCACCAACTCACAAACACAGTGGCTCTAACAAATTTGGAAAGTGAAGGGATACTACTTGTAAATAAATGAATGAATGTCATTGCATTAGATAAATAATCAAACTAAATGATCTCGCCAAACAAATTACGTTAGACATTACTCATTTTCTCATTCTCTAGACGATTTTTGCAATTATGTTTAACCATCTGCTACCAGTTTTATTTTTAGTGGGTGTATGAAATCATTTCCCCTTCATATGACTTGTAGTTCAATTGCATTGAAAAATTTCATATATTTTCAAATTTCAATATTTTGAACAATATATTTTGTTTTATCACACACTCCAGTCTTATTTATATAGTCACAGTACACTTTTTCCTAACTCACACATACACTGGACTTGCAGTGTCCAGATGTTGTGCTCTAGATTTTTCCCTCTGACCCAGTTAGTGTAGATAACAGCTCATATCCTCCTAACAGATATATACCTGGTGCTTATGCTTGTACAGTAGACCATATACAGCAGAGCTGAGGATTTCATTCTGACCACATTGTAAAAATTAAAAAAGCATTGGCCATACACACACAGAAAACAAAATTCATCAACATTTCACTCACACTTTTTATGCAACAGATTAAGGTTTTAAATGATTTCTGTTTAAAAGGATTTGTTTTATTTGATTTTTAGGAATAGAATTTAATTAACTATATAGTAAATAGAAGAAAAAATATATCTAGTGACAAAGTACAACAGAACTTAGCAACTGTCTTTAGCAGTGTTGGTACTGTCATAAACTCAGGCACTTAATTATTTTTCTGATAGAAACCTGATATAGAATAATAAAACCTACAGTTGTTTACAAATTTAATACTTTTTTTTAATAATCAGTCTTATTTACAGCCATAACAGAACCATGTGTAGTCTGGTCTTTGCAGGTGTTAAATGATTTTGCCACAATTTGACCATCTGAATTTTGTGAATCCTAAAAGATTCCTATGATCATAGGCCAATATCTTGTAGTCTTGATAGAGATGGTTTTTGCTTGCTAGCCTCCATTTCTAATTCTGCATGTGAATGCAGCTCAATAACAAATGTGTAACAGATTGATAATAATTAACTTAATTGATGATGATTGATAACTTCTTGCATGTGTCAGTTTTTAACAAGTTTCGACTGTTGTATAGTCTGACATTAACGACAACTGAGATCTTACAGTCTGACACGGCTTATAGTTGGAATCATGTTTGCATCATCCGACAATGAGCAATTTTAAAGGACTATTACAAACTGTGCAGTGCATGCATGGCTTAAGAGCATATAATCAGAATCAATAGACAGCAAAAATACAGTACCAAACAAAACACTGTGGCATATGGGGTGTTGGAATATTATTTTAATACAATAAACAATGGGGGGGGTGGGGGGGGATCATCAGCATGTTTAACAATAACACTGCTGATACCTAAACACATTAACTGGCATGAACTTAGATTTTTTTTAAAAAGGGGCACATACAAAAATCCAGAATGTTGATAAGAACAAAGGAGACACGCTATAGAAAAATATAATAAATTTATGTACATTTTTTGTTTGTATATCTTATAAACGAAATCCATTTCCATTCCAAGATAAGATGTGATTAAAATGAGTAAACTATTCCTGCTGGTTTGACTAGGCATCAGCTGTGATATCAAGATGCTAGAAACAGAGACTGAGTTATGTTATTATCCTGATTTCTATCATTATGTGTTATATGTCAGTTATATTATCAAGCATACATGGTGTGGTCCACAAACTCCTGTTCTTTCTTGTTGTTGTTGTTAAGATATGCTACATTAAAAATGATGCCTTCATAAAAAAGATGAATGTCATTCCAATATTTCAGCTTTACTGTATGTAAAAGATGAATGTAAAAGCCATTATAAAATTCTCCTCCCAAAGAATATTAAAATACTTCTTAAGATTTATTTATAAGTGAAAAAACATCTAAAATGACAGGTTGATATGACTTTACTATGATTCAATTTAGAGTGTGCTGAATACTGCATCACTTTAAAACCAAACTATTTTTCTGACTCAGAATCAGGTTTCAACTCACTGGTTGCTACAAGTTATATACTTGCAACATTATAGGGAGTCTTGACATGGGACGAAGGTGTGTGTTCAGAGTGTGAAACCATTTCAGAAGATGTTCCAGCTTCAGAAGGGTTTTGAGCTGGAGTCTGTTGCAAGACGGGAGACGTACGCTTCATAGATGGTGTCAAGGAATGAGGCATCATTCTGAGACACAGAAAGAGAAAAACAACTCAACCTGTGTTTGGAAAAGAAAACAGCCTGCATGTGTTGCAACCTGTTGGAGAATGGGCTCTTTAATTAGCTAATATAAAAGATATCTTAAAGGGGTCATATTATGCTATTTTTAAAGACCATTACTTTGTGTATTGGGTGTAATTGAATATGTTAACAGTTTAAGTTTTAAAAAACACATTTTCACATACTGTTCATTATTAATATAGCTCCTCTATGCCCTGCCATTCTAAAACCATGGATTTCTACAAAGCCAATCCTTCCAAAAAGTGCAACACACTCTGATGGGCCAGTTGATTGGGCGAATATCTCAAGCGTGTAATGGAAATGTTACGCCTCTTGCCATAATTACGAATTTCAGTTTTCGAAGCCACATCAGTTTCAGCCTGAGTCAGATCTAAAAAATGCAAATGACCAAGCCAATCGATCGGAACCAACTTGCAAGCCCCACACGAACAGCATCTATGTTTGTTGTCTTTTTGCCTCCAGTTTTAAGTGGAGAACAGAGAAAAAACAAAAAACAAACTTTTTACTGTCTGAAAAAAACAAATCCATCTGCACTTTTGATCGTAAGAATGTCAATCAGTGTTACTCTACACTGCCCAAAACTCTGCATTTGAACAGTCATAAGCAAATGCTTATGCTCTGATTCAGAAGCGCCAGATTGTCTTAGCAAAGTTGCCCGCTGACGAGAATGAGTCACCTATGGAGTGAGTCAAGTCAGTCACCCCCGCTGAGGAGAGCGAGTCTGTCCGTCATTTTCTCCTCAGTAGCCAGTCCTAGCCTATCAGTGGAAAACTTAATAGCTATTGGCAACACTTAAGTGACTTCCCGCTCAAGTCTAATTTTAGGAGCTTTGGCCCATCATCAGGGGCAACACAACTATAATAATTGAAGCCACACCTTCTTTCTTTGCCTATACACTTGGGCCGCATTATTTAAATATTCGACCAAGGTTTTATTGGCAGGTCTGGATCAGCCTTTTCTTTCAGTTAAAACATTTAAACCCTTTAAAATACATATATGTAAATGCATATTTGTATATCCCAAAGTATGTTTATTGTCCAACATTGTGCGTGCAAAATAAGAAAACAAATGTAATCGCATCTAACAGCCTTGCGCTTTTACACTCGCCTTCTATGTAATTTAGAGATTCACTGAGATTGCGTTCTTAGGGCTTGACAATAAGAACTGTCCAATGGCCTGGGGCCAGCATGAACGACAGTCAAGACAGATGACAGAACTGTCACTTTCCTGATCATTGTCACAAAACCATATTTACATTACACACACAGTTTTTAAACTGTGCCACAAGAAAACACGAAAGAACTCGATCTGGTACTGGTGACAAAGCTGCATTGAATTTGAATTTGAATTTTCACATCATCTTGTGCTTGAATAGACATATGCAAACAAAATTATGTAAAAATGCTCATATTGGCGAGTATTCTTATAAACCTAGTCTGTTATGTCTTAAGTGATTGTAAACAGTTAAAAAATAAAACGCATGTAATAGTATATTGGATCCATGAATTTGGTCTTAGTGACATTAGTCTAATAAGTCTGTTGAAGTCTATTTGTTAATTCAATTTTTCATTTCTTTTTATTTCCTTTTATACTTCTTACAGTGTTGCATTGCTTCAAAGCAGCTTTACATATAATGAAAAATAAACCAGAAAACATAAAAACTGTCAAACGCACAACATGGAAAACAGAATGGTATTATTGCAAATTTAAAATTGTTCATTATGAGATGTATATTAAAACTAATTAGGGATACTATTAACATCTATGCATTTTGCAGACGCTTTTATCCAAATCGACTACATACAAGTTATACATGACCTTTTGTGCTGTTAACACAATGCTTTACCAACTGAGCTACAGGAGCAAACAGCTTTGTAACTACTACCTTTGTAAAAGGTTGGGTTTATGAAGAGTTGACTGAACTGAAGAAACCTACCACACATTTGAACAAATGCACATGCATTAGAAATACCTGTCATTACATGCGAAGGCTTGTACCTCTCTCAGTGATCTATAAGAGGGTAAAGTATTCCTAAAAGTACCTAAAAAATACTGTTAGACAAGCCTGAAAAGCACTGTTCTTTATATGTTTGATCTGTTGTATTTGTGTGTTGTTGCTTGCAATTTGATTGTGTACTTATTTTATTACTTACCGTTTACTTGTCTTAAAATAAACTTGGTGGGGCAATTTACTTGGTGGGGCCAGTGAAAATTTTGCTGCTAACTGCTATCCTAACCAGGGCAGTAGCCTTAGCGTTAAGCCCTGCTGTTACCTGAGGTTTCTTAATGTGCATACTGCACATCCCACAGAGTAGATGGGCATGTCCGCATCTTTAGAAAGAGTTCTTACTTGGAAGGTATCACTAACTCCCGGTGTTTATATTAAATATGAACCCTAAACATTTCATAGGCTCTCTGCTTTTTCCTGATTTAGTTCCTGATTCAGTTCCTGTTCATTTTGTTGGACAAATTTTACATCGGTCCAAAAACTACTATCATTATGAGAATGCGACGTAAAGCCATGGATTTGGATTTTAACGTGGCAGAGGAGAACAGGCCCCCCCGGTTAAGCCTGGTTTCTTCCAAGGTATTCTTCTCCATCTATTAATCATTGGAGTTTTGGTTCCTTGCCACTGTCGCCCTGTTGGCTTGTTTACTGGGAGACTGCTAACGTCTAACTTAGCTTATGGTTTTGTAAATTGTTAATATTGCTTTTAGGCAAAATATATAATTACAGCCCTAAAGACTTTTCTACTTTGTTATTTTTTTATCTCCAATTCCCTTTCATTGTGTAATTTTCAGTTATTTTTGTTGTATACATATTGTGTATGTATGTAGTTTTGTGTGCATTGCCTAATTAGTTTTATTAATATATATCTTGCATATTATTTGCAATAATACCATGTATTCTGTATTGTAACATGTCTGACATTTGTCTTGCGTTTTCTTTTTCATTACATGTAAAGCTGAACTGAATTTGGTTCCTACCTTAATGAGGTGGAGCAGTGTGGCCTGTAGCTGGCTTTTGCTAAGTGCTCTGGGTTCAGCTGGTTTTGGTTCTGCTGCTCTGGGTTTAGTCATAGAAAACACGCTGGGGGACAACAGGAGTGTTGGGGCTACGGTTGCTGGAATACGCTGTGGTGAGATCACCTGCACACATACACAATATATGACAGGTTAGAGATGCAGTTCTAGAATAAACTTATTCAGAGATCAGTTTTACCATGTCTAAAAATGTAAGGTGTTTGTGTAAGGGCAGCTCCTGGCCACCATAACACATTTCCATCCCTCCAGCTGGTACAGCACAGGAGAGCTGATCAAGAAAGTAATTTCATCTATTTTTCTGTGTTTAGAGGTGAGCATTGTTACTTACTTCTCACTGAATTGGTGTGTTATTTTTTTAATGATAGGACAGTAGAGACCAGACAGGAAAGTGCCACAGCTTTGACACATTTATCATTTTCTATCATTTATTTCACTGTTTATTCTGTATATCAGTAGTTTAATTTCTACTATCTTTATCCCCCAAATTCAACCTCTGTTGCCAAATCAATTTCTGAAAGAAACTGCATTTTATCTGAAATGCAATGAGCATTGTCTTTACTGACTACATGAAAATACAAACTTACAATGCAACCAGAGTAGTTAACTGTTATAGCTGGTTATTTTGATAAATTAGTCAAAATACTTCTTTTTATTATGTAACTTTTATTAGGATGTAATTAGCATTTTATGTGTATGTGTGTGTGTGTGCCTTTGCCTGTGCTGGGTTGGTTTTGCTGAGACTGGAGCTGCTGGTGGACAGACTGGGCTGTAAGAGCTCCTGATGGGGGTGGAGTTCCTGCTCCTGCTGCACCAAAGTAAGCCTCTGCAGAAGCTCATGGGGTGACACTACATTGCCTCCCAGCCCAATAGGGGGTGCTTTGCCAGGGACATAGAGCAAAGGCTGAGACTGGGCTGACCCTAAAGCTTTAGCCTTAGTGTGGATTTGGGGCCCCACCCCACACTCTCCCTGATTTATCTGTAGGGCAGACGAGGCCCCTGCCACAGGAGGAGGGTTCATTAGCAGTCTTTGTATTGGGTCAGGCTGGTTCGGGACCGCTCCATTTTCACAGAGACGGCTCTCTGGAGACTCAGACAGAGGCTGTAGCAGGGACCCTGACATGAGTTTGTGGATGGCTGGACAGTGTTGCACAGGGGTGCTAGAAACCATGTTGCCACCTGCTGGGGACGGGTTATCATAAGAGAGGGAACGTGCCACTGCAGGGCGAGCTGGGTCTGTTCCGCTGACACTTGAGCCGGACTGAGCACCAAACGAATTGATAACTGTGACATGTTTTAAATCCATTCCTCCCTCCTGAGAGAGACAGTTAAATATTATTATTACATTTAAAATACATTTAAAAATTGAAAAACTATATAACTAACGTTACACATTCCGGAGAACAGATAGCAGTCTCTCTGCTTCCTTCACCATGCTTTTAACCAACAATACATCACTTTATGCAGTAAAATAATTCTGTCTTTGTGATAAGCACATTTGCAATTTTGCTATACTGTGCAGCCCTACATTTATATAACAGCAAGATCAAAACATTAAGCACAAAAATTCATAAAAATGCTAAAGGAGATACTATTGTACCTGCTGTGTTTGTCCCTGAATGTGCTGGTCTTGTGCTGGTTTGAGAGGAATAGGTTTGATAAGATGCGGGTTTCCATAGATGACACCATAACTTCCAATCTCTTTGGGTTCAGAACTGACTTTGCCCTATAAAAAGAAACAAAACACAAAAGTATTTCCATGAGCACTGCTGACCCCTAGTGCATACAGTACACAGCACATGTATGCTTGCAAGTTAAGTCCATTAATCCCAGTAGAGTGTTCAAATTTGGTGTTACCTTGTCATATTCGTCTCGTGCTTTTGTGAGCATCTGCAGTATATTCACCCCCTGCTCTGACGATCGTGGAGAGACACAGCCAGCCTTCACCTGTGCCTGTGGCTGCTGCTCCTGTCCTGCCAAACTGACATACATGACACACACGACAGAGAGAGAATAAGGAAGAAAACAAAAAACTGGTTCTGTCTTATGTCAGAGAACGTGCTAAAACCCTCTAAGGCCACATTCACACTTTTAGGTTTTAGGAATTTACAAGTGTGAGTTAAGTTATGGAATGGGGTTGTGTGTGAACAACCGTATTAAGGAACCAAATAGGGGACTGACAACCATATTCTGGTGTTGTGTAAACATGCTTTGGTGTAAACATATTAACATATATTAATAAGCAATCAGTATGTTATACACATTTATAGTGTGTAGTCTTTGTACTCTAATTCACAACATATGATTTTATAAGCCAGTTCCTTTTAATGAACCATAAGGCCAGTTTGTGGCATTGTTAAGACAAGTAATGATAGAACAGAAAGGTTGGTGAGTGTGCAGACTCACTTCTTCATGAGCTCTGCGATGCGCTGACAGTCTTCTTTGTCATAAAACCATATGCCATAGATGGACACTGCCAAAAGAAAGAAGTGTAACACTAAATCCAAACCACAACAAAATGCAAACAATGTACACAGGATCAGAATCAGCAATGACATTGTAAGCAGCAAAAGAATCAATGGAATTAACAGCAATCCTGTTAATGTGCACAATGACACTGCATGCATGCGCACACACACACACACACACTCACTCAAGTTGACATTCCATTCTCAGAGTCCAAATTCCCAGGTCCCCAAGCAGAACCATTGCCAAGTGCTATACCAGTTCACCAGAATGCTCAGCTGTCTCTGTACCCATTAGTTATCAGACGCTTACAGGCACTGGTCATTTTCAGGAACAATGATACAGGAAACATCCAGCAGTGATTTCAGTGGCTCAATCATTGGTTATTTTACAACCACATCAGAATCAACTAGCACAGATTTCAGTGATGGGTTTAGACTGTAGTACTATCATGATAAAGATGCCAGTGGAGTAGGCAGTGAGGTTTGAGGACTAAACTTAGAGTCTGGTGCTGACAGCTGCATCAGGACCTGTTCCATTCACCTCCACTAGTAGACAAGAGATAACAGAACCCAGAGCAGTGGAAGAGCAAGAGAGCAAGGGCTGGTGCTGTAACCACACTGTTCATTCTCAGAACAGAGCACATCACGAGGGTCAGTGCATGGGAAAAAACCCAAACAAAATACTGCCTGGGAACAGAGAAACCCACAACTCGGAGAGAGAGAAACAGTGAGAGAGAAAGGAGGATGAGACCACACTGGAAGACCTTTTGAAGTCGACCTTAGCAAAACACAACAAAAGCAAAAAGGAAAAACAGAGAGCTGAACTTCTGTGCCCTCGCTTGTGTTTGTTGAATCAGACAGACTGCAGGAGTGTTCACCGCATGTTTTACTGAATGGAGTTGAATCCACACAAGCACTGAGGAGACTGTGAACTCCTAGGCTGTTTCAACCCGAAAACTTATATCTGCAGAGGATTCAAACCTCAAAGGGAAAAGATGCTGCAGGCACTGTTTAGCCGCCACAGGCTAAAACACAAGCAACTGGAGGAGGAAGTAGAGGTACGGTTCAGGGGGAAACTGGTGTCAGAGAAAGAGCTGGGCTACACACATGTACGGCCAGGCGGTAAGAGCTTTGCATACTCTAGAGTCACCTTTTAAATTTCCTGCTACATTGAAAATCAATCATTATGACCCAGCACACCTGGAACCCCCTGGAAGAGTGTGCGTGTGTCTGTGTGCATGCTTAAATATTTTAACAAACCTCTAACCCTTAGTAGTACTAGACTTTCTGCTGTACACATAACACCTCAAATCTTGCTGCTTGTTGAGAAGAGGTGTGCTATTACTTTTCTAAGACATCAGACTTCTTTCAGATTCTTTCCAGGTCAAATAAACACCATAGATATACATTGAAGGACCTGAACTATCTACTTTAAGAACTAAAATATTGTAGAGACCTGGAGTTAGGTGCATTTTACTTGGGTAAGTAAGCAACTACCCACAGAACCCAAAGCAACACCCAAGCATCGTGGCACTGAGTTTTCCATAGGCAGGCAATGCTTATGTTTTCATCAGAAAATTTAAAAACAAAAAAAAATTGTTTTGTCTGATAACATTACTTGTGATCTGAGATTTATGCATTTGGCAGACACGTTTATCCAAAGCAACTTACAATACATTCAAGTTATACATTTTGTGCATCTCAATTTGTCTCATTTGTTTTGTGCATCTCAAGCAGTAAAATCTCACCTGCATGCAGACATGGAAACACACATTTTGCAGTTTCGTACAGCAAGGTCCTGTCAGTCGGTTGTGCATGCAAAGCTCTAATAACACCACTGTTGTACTGGCTGAAACAAGATCTTCGAAGTTTTAATCTGCCTGAAGTACTTAGGACCTTTTCGCATACACGTTATCTTTAGGTCTTTTTATAATGAGTTTCCTTGGAAATCTGTGTGTAAGAGTTGTTATCTAATCAGGATTGGCTGGTTGGGTTTGTGATGCTGGCTGGAAACTGGAGAGAAACACACACACTCCTCTGCACCATATAAGGCTCTGTGG
>JAZGTI010003021.1:3006-33266 GCA_036877585.1 Botia kubotai
CTTCTGTGTGGGTGTGTTGGGGGGGGGGGATTTTGGTTTGGGGTTGGCTGTTGTAATTACCTGGGTGTGGGCCGTTAACCCCCTTTTTGTCACTTTTCAAGGCTTTTAACAGATTTCTGATGATAGACAGCTTCGGGTGTTTTGTATTACTTAGAATTTTGGTTTATGATCTAGAACACTAAAAAATAGATAATGATTTTGAATGTGAATTTTTAATTGTTTTTTAATTTCACACACATAAGCTGGTAATTAATGACATTACTAAACACATTAGTAAAATAGCACAGTGTGTTCTGATCCCTCCTCCCTGCTGCTCACAGCCGACGTTTCTGCAGTAGGCTGCTTTAGCTTCCCTGAAACGTGCACTAAAGGGATTGCTCTGATTGTGCTAAGCTGCTTTAAACCAACACCTGAGTCAAACACTTTCACTTCAATTCTACCTCCAAGATGGCACTTCCACAGTTAGGCATTAAAAGTAGTTGACTGGTGTCTTGTTGCATTTCGAGGTTGATTGTTAGGTTAGGGAAGCTCGCAGCGTGTTTACATCAGGGTCAGAAATGAGACAGAATTTTTGTCAAGAAATGCCACAGAAAATTAGAAGTATGACACTGATATTTAAAACAATAAACATCACCAAGCTATTAAACCATGAGTATCAATTTTTTGTGACCGATTATAGAGATCTATAATGTAATGGGGACATGAAGGGTGTTTATTGCTTTATTTCATGTTGTGCATTATTTTAGCTAATTTTGAACATATTATCTGATTTTTTTTAATTAAAACTAAAATTATTTAGACTGAGAATTTAGTTCAGTGTATATCGTACAATGGATTTTATAAGGTTCGAAAAAAATAACCCTCATGAACGTACAAAAATGAAATCCCAAAAAATCAATTTCAATGGGAAAATATCACCACTTAATAAAAAGTAAACTACACACAACATTGATCCCTATTTGCTCACAATTTTTCTTTCTTTGTATCTCTGTAATGTCTTAGACACATACTGCATGCCGAGTCTGTCTCTGAGGAGCCGTGCTGAGAAGTGCCATACTTTATAGTGAAGCGACTTTTCTAAGGAGATATAAATAACAGACAGGTTGAGCCGCGTGGCAGCGGAGCTCCGGCTGTAGATTCGTAACACAGACGTTAATGGGAAACAACCTGGTAGAGGTGATGGAGAATAAACAAGAACAAAAAGACAGTTTGTCATCTCAGACGATTCTTCGGTGCTGCTTTAAATTTCCACCGCGCTCTCCGATAAACACATTAGCGCTGCTGATTGCTGTCTCGCACACAATGAAACACCTGCAGCCTTTTCGCAGGGGCGTCGCGCAGTTGGCATGTACTGTAGTGGAAGCTAAATAATACCTTTATGATAGGTAACTGCAGGGTTTAATCAAAATTTAATTATAGCAGCAGATAAAAAAATACCTTTTCTTTGTGGATGAACAGTTTATCACCAACAATACTCGCACGCCCATTTACTATAAATTATCTCTCGACTTTCCAGGCACAACTTACAAAAGATATATGGAGTACAATAGATATAGACTACAATATATATATGTGCTCCAGGAACTGCACCAGTAACCAGCTCTTGATTTTCATCAGGGTTATGACTGGGAGTGTGATATAATGGCTGAATGTAATAAGTGAGTTAAGATGTGAGTGGGGATTTTCCAGAAGTCTAATCAGCTAACCGTAATCTGACTTGACCTTTCAGAATCCATGATGCGTTGCCAAGTTGATGGGAAGTTCAGGATCTATAAAGTATCTGGCTATATATATGGAAATTGTGGGTATGTTAGAATGCCTTATCCATTAAAAAGCCACAGTGTCCCCTCTCTCTCTCTGTGTGACTGTACAGTTTGAATGTGTAGTATGGATACCTACCTATACTATCTGATGTTCCTAAAAGCGTGGGACAGTTGCCTCACGCATAAGTATAAGTATAGGCTACCTTGTGATAAAAACAACTGAACTTATTTGAGCATTTCAACCTCATTCAAGTCAAATTTCAGAATTTAAAGAGACTAAGAAAGAATGTAGAAGGCACATTAAAAAGGAGTGGCAGAGTTAGTGTGTTAATATGAGTGGAAAGGTTAGCATCTCTCCGTTTAAATGGCAACTTGTCTAATATTCACTTATCCTGCCACCTACTCACCACCCACACAACACCTTCCACAAACACATCTACTCACTTTCATTCTTATGTTCACCTGCTTTATGCTGAACATCTATCAGAAATTTGTGAAATGTTTAGAAGTGAATGCCTGAAATGGCAGGTATTGTAGAAAATAAAGGCAAAAGTAGATGGTCTTCTGCCTTTTGAAATTTAAAATTTAAAGGAATAGTCCACCTAAAAATGAATATGCTGTCACTATTTACTCGGCTATCTTTTGAAACAAGTGATGGGACACAAAAGAAGTTATTTGTAACAGAATGATGTCTTTTACCTACAGTGAAAATAAATGGTGACCATGATAGCAAGCAAGACTTTAACTATACTGTTAAACTAGCTGAGTGAACTATACCCTTAAATCATTCAGAAGTAAGTTCAACAGAATCAGTTGTGCTAGTGCTCTCTTCTGCTTCTGTGGATGTTTTAATACCTGGCTGGAGGTTGTTTGTTTTGCTCTCGTGTAGAGAGATCTAAAGTAGATCATTTTCTGGAAGGGAAAGAGAGAAGACAAACATTGGTGAAATGGGGAGGATCGTTTTATCCATGTCATTTATCATAGCTGGGTCTGCAGGGCTTACTGTAAGTGAGTTACCAGGGACCCTCAATTCATCATAGTTACTCTGAGACTCAGCCACACTCCCTGGTGGACCTACCCCAGACTTGCATCTTCCCACAATGGGAACCACTACACAACGCCCACCTGGTCTGCTTCAGTGTTTTTGTTTTCCAGTCTCCTAAAAATGATGTAAAATGATTTAGGAGACCCCTGTATTATGATCGTATGATAGTGTCAGCTTCAGACAAGATAATTGAGTACAACTATGATCTTAAGAACCTGCCATCATGACAATGCATTGCTAGTGTTTCTGTGGTTTCCAAATACTGTTTCACAAGGAATTAGATTCATGCGTTCAAATTTGCTATGCACGCTTTCCCACAAGATGCAGTTAGTATGGGAGTGGGTACGAGAGAAAAATGTATCTTGACAAGCAAATTTGGTGTAAAATTGGTGGGAAATGAGTGTTATTGTTTCGAAATGGTTCAATTAGAAGGATTTCATAGTAATCCAACCATCTCCTGTTCATGATGCACAGCCTGTCTGTGTAATCACACACACACATCGCTCTTGTCTGGATGAAATGTTTATATTGTATATGAAACATATCGTTTTGGTCCTAGAGGATTACAGAGATTTCATATTTAAAGGGCTAGAGATGAAATAACTACCTAAGAGTGCAGTAAAGATGTGACTGAGATTGTTTACAGTAATTTGAATGCAAGGCTTAGATTAAGTCCTGTGTTACTATGTGGATGCTCAATGGATTATAGATTAGATTTATAGATTCAAAATGTATATATTATTTAGAGCGGCCTAAGAAGATTTGAAAATGATAGCCTATTGATCATTTTCTCTAAAGGTATAATACGTTTGCATTGTGTGACACTGTGCCTTTAATTATAGTCATGGTAATACAGTTTAAACACATTTAAGTGCTTAAATGTTTAAAGTGTATAATATATATTTTTATACAGTGTTACAGACATGAGACAGTGTGATCTGGGACTTTCCCAGGCATGCACGAAAGTTCCATAATATCCTTATAATCCAGTTATGGAGCATTTTGTATGATATGATTGTGAATTGTTTGCATCATCTGATGCCTCGTCCACAGCTGTGGCACCACAGAGAACACCCATGTTTGATGTATCACTCACAATTGCCCTTTTAAATATGCTTTACTGAAGTGTTTCTCACTCACAACACAGTGGGGTTATACATCAGATATTTTTATAGTGCTTTGAAAAACTGTAGCAGTAGCTGTAAAAAGCACAACATATCACTTTTTCATGACAAGCAATGAAGGCTTCTTTTGTTAAGCACATTGGAGAAAGGTGCCCTGCTTTATGCCTGCCAGGCTTACAGCAGTTGAAGCTACTTCCATGTTTTGCATCTTTTAAATGTAATCATATTCCCTGTCATAAAAACCCATGCTAATATCTTAAAATTCCAGAGGCGTGACTAAATCTTTCGAACTTGCAGTTCGAATTAGTTAAAATTGGTGCATCAGTGACTTTTTGGTTGCTTATGATAGAGACGCCTCATTCGTCTCCTTTTTTGCTGTTCTCAGTAGACATCTGTCTTTCCACTCCATTTCCCCACCGATCCTTCTGTGATCAACCTGATGGCTGGGTGCCATTTACCTGCAGATGTTGTCTGAGGAAGTTTCCAGGAAACTACTGAACTGAGGCATGGTTTTGTGTCAGTTGTGAATAAGGTGATTGAACAGTTTTAATGAAACCTGATGTTGTATCCTCTTAGTGTGTGTGGAGTGCATGGTTTTCTGACTGCATTAATCTCAATAATGAAATGTAGGCCATACATGTAAGAATGGAGATTGGTGCTGTAATTATCTACTTAAAAGGTCATTGGTAGGCAAACATGATAGATAGAATTGCGTTACATTACTGTGTCTCATGCTTTGATATTTGTGTTCTTTACCAGATTAGTTGCTTGGCTATCACTGTACTTAAAATAAATGTCAGTTTTTGTTTTCATCTAATTGAATTGGCCCTAAACAGAGTGAATTTTATCATGCTCTTTTTCCCGACATTAGCAGCATGCTTTTTTGTTTACGGGTTGTGTATAATCAGTCATGTGTGCAGCTTGTTTGGTTGTCATCTTTCATTAGCGTGATTGCTCAACTGTGTATGGGGCTATAGAGATGTTTTCCTGTGAAGTCGTGAAGAGCAGCACTACAAGGATCTCTCCAGATCTGATGATCAGCATTCAAAAAGTGTTTGTGTGATTTGTATGTGTTAGATGAATTTCTGTCTTAGATTTATTGGTGCTTCCCAACTGTACACCTTTGATATCTGTGATAAAGATTGAGTTGATTAAGGTATTTTCATTGATCACGTATAAAGTCGTATAGAAAATAAATAAAGCAGTGCATAAAACATTTTTTTTCATTCTGTAGGTTATTTTTGTCATATTTTTTATTTTTGTCACTGCTGTACAAGCTGTTGGTTTTGACCATGATGACAAGCCCTTTTAGAGTGTTTAAAATGGAAGAAACAAAAGAAAGTGTGTATGTGTGTGTGTAAAGGAGTGAGGGCATTCAGTCATGTCCGCAATTGTTGTAATAGAACATTATGACCCTTTGTTATGTCATCATGATGGTGCTGCTCTTTTAGCCTGAAACTCTCAGAACACAGGCGAAATAATAAAGAAGATTGTTATAAATGTTTTTGTGCATGATTGGAGAAATCAGTAGAAAGAAATGGAACACGCTCGCTAAACACCCCATCATCCAGTGCGGTGGGAGAGTTTGAGCTTGAGTGATGAAGTCTTCACCTCTCTCATTAGAGTAAAACACAATAACATAGCCCTGCTCTCCGCCTTGGGTTCTCTTCGTGCCATTGACTGCAATTCTAGCTGTCCTTCATGTTAATGGAAAAGCCCAGGCAGTCCAAGAAAAATGAATTCTACGTGTCCGTATACTGCATCAAATCTCACAGTGCTAGATCAGCCTATGGAGAAGAAGGGAACCAAAAGCCAATTTTAATGAAACGTGTTTTTAATAAACCAAACACAAGTAATTAGACAACCTCAGCTCATTCGTCTGCTTTCGTTTGAAGTGGAGCCTTGTTAAAAGGAAAATAGATGAAAAGAGGCAAGGAAAGCCAACCAGCATTAACAGAACTGATTTTTGCCATCCACAATCCATCATAGTCAAACCAGAACAGCAGGTGCCCTGTCAAATAGAGACATTATAGATTCAGTTTGGGTTGTTTCTTAATGTGTGTGTTAAAGAGACTGGTTGCTGTCTTTGAATGCTCAATATAAGAGGAATGACTGACTCTTTTGATCTTTCAATTGAAGTATGGCATAGGAAATTCTGTGTATCTCTAATGAGAGTATTTAATGAGAGGATTTCCTGTTACAACGAACCTCTTTCCCTCTCGAACCTTTATAAACGCTAAAACACTGATGCTTTTTTTTCTTGTACTGGATTATGTATCGTCTTAAAAACTGGTCTCTGCCAGTCACTGGGATAACAGGACATTGTTTTGCGTTGTATGTTGTGTGAAGATTTAGCAGAAAAGCTATATTTGTCCCCACTTTTCATTTCTTTCCCTCTAGTTGTCTAAATGATTGTGAAATGATTTTTGTTTTGGGTCTGTACGTGTTTGTTTTTTGAGCTGTGATAATTACTTCCTGTCTTAATAATTTTTATTTGCCAGCTAATTGATAGTCCCACACCCTTGGCATGTTTGTTTATTACATGTTTTGGCTAAATCTTGGCTACATTTAACACCTTTTACCATGTTCAAATCCTTTTCTCAAAAATTCAGATTTCCCACCAAAATATTCTGGAGGGGGATATATTCTGCCCAGGTCTGCAACTGTAAGTGCCTAACATTGGTAGTTCAAAGGCTGGCCCGCTGGCTCCTCTCCTGTAATCTAATCTTGTTCATATTCATAACTGAAGTGTTTAAATTCACAAATGATTGTTGATTGCAGTGTGTCAAGTACGCGTAATTCAGACATTGAACTGTTTTTGATCCAGTCAGGCAGCTGTTAGTTTGATAACAGAAACTATTCTTCTGGTTGAGTCATAATTTATACATTTGCAAAGGGTATTGTGCTGATTCAATGGGGGGGTTTCCTTTATTTGTCTCATGTCCTTAGTATACCCATGTGTCTTTGTTGTGATAGGCCAGAGGAAATGGCAGTTTTGGGAGAAAAGCTCTAAGATAGTCTCCCAAATGGGTTCAACTCAATTGTCAATTTTGTCCCTGTGCAATAAGCTTGGGTATTTGTATTTTGCAATTTGTTCTTATTGGTTGCGTTTATGTAACTCATTAAAACTGCCCATAGGAATGAAAACCACTGATGAGAGCTGTTTATTATCTTATGGGTGCTCCTAAACAGCAATGAGATTAAATGGAGAACAAACTGAGACATGCTGTTCCCATGTTTCTAAAGTATTTCTGCCCAGAAACAAAGACCCCATATGGAACTCTGAGAAAAGATCTCATCAATGGCTTAATTTGTATCATATTAGCCATGTCAGAGAATTATGAATTTAAATATTTCTTATCAATTGGGGAGTGGAAAAGCGAGTGATTTCATGTTCTGGATGTGAGTTGGTGGGGGGTGATGGTGGTTGAGGTTGCTGAGGTTGCTGAGGTTGTTTTTAACCTTCATTCATCTCCTGCTGAAATAAAACGCACCAGCTTCTCCATTGTACCATAACCTCCTCTGACACTGGCCATCATCTCTGAGGACCACTTAATGCATTGTGGGTAATTCTGCCTCTCCAGGATAATTAGGTTTAAACCTAGAAATAGCCAGGAAAATTCATATTGTGGTTTGAGGCTTGTTAAAACAATCTCTAGCCAGGTTGTGTAAACGAAGATAAACAGATCTTTTCTCAAAATGATTTTACAGTTTTTCCACACTTAGAGAAGGAAATATAGGTCTAACTTTTGTGATTTATTTTTGTTTTTTTAATTGTGGATATTTGCTGTCCATCTCATGAAATCCCTGATCATCATACCTGAGCATTTGTTGTGCTCTGTTTGTGATCACAATTCTGCTTTGAGTTGTGTGGTTTCATAACATATGTGGTCTCAGGAGTAACCTAAGCCCTAACAACACAAATGTTCCCAAAAGCAATGAAAAATACATGACTTGAATTGAATTATCACCCAGTTAGCACCTTCTGACCATATGCACACAACTCACGAAGACTGTGGCTTTGAAACCTCAGAGGAAATCTGGAATGCAGCGATGAGTCTTTCCTCCCCCCCTCCCACGTTCTCTCTCTTTCTCTCTCTTTATCTCTCCCTCTCTCTCCCTCTCCCTCTCTCTCTCTCTCTTTCTCTCTCTAGCTCTTTGATCTCGCAATGCCATACGGTTGAGCACATCTCACAAACTCTTTTACCATAAATTGCATCCTATCACAGCAGCTCTGGCTTCACTGTTCATGATAGCACATCATCTCACAACCCCTCCTTTCAATTTCACCAATCACAGCTAAAACGCAATATACCACTGATGAGTATCTTTTATAACTGAACTATCCTGAAGCAAAATTCCTGGCATTCCAGTTCCTGGCAGAACAGCTCAAGAAAAACAGTAATATGGGTTTTAATTACATATTTCAGCCTGTCCTTAAGCTAGTTAAGTATCGCCGTGTAATTGTACCCGTCAAGTTAAACAAACAGAACCAGAGGGAAACAAAATCAAGGTGATTATGAGACTCTCGTACGCTCGATCCAGCACAATGGGTAGCCAGTAAAAGAAGTGGATGCAGGTACTATGCATGTTATTATTTATTTGAAAGCTATGGTTCACCAGAGACGGTTCCCATTAATACTGAAACATGATCTTGAATATTCATTGTGATATTCTTTATGTCTTATTGCCCTGTCTGCCTTTTCCATTGAGGTCAGTGAACCATTGCAACTCGAGGACAAGCCATTTCCTTTATTAGGACATGAAATGACATTAAATATTAACATTCGTTATTTTCTGACTGCCGTGGCTCCTTTAAGACCAATTTGTCAGAGCACGAGTTTGTCATTGAATCATGATAATGTCAAAAATTCTTGACGGAAAGCACAAAAGATGTTGTCTGGGAAACAGCTCTCTGCCAATAATATAGATAACAGGGCGTCACGTCGTGTTGTGAGCAGTGATAACATAATCAGATGAAAAATAGCAGTTGACTCGCTGTGCCCGCCAGTCTGTATGTTATTGCTATTCAAAGAGTTCTTTAATAAGAATATTGTCCATCTGCCATGATAAGGGACGCAAATACCAAGATTTCTGCTTGTTTGTAATGTAAAAAATCTCCAACGTTTGAATGAATATGATGCATTTACATTGAGCAAGGGCACAACCTGCTTCTTATTTTCTCATTTTCCACTTTGTGCCAGTGTTTCTTAGCTATTCAAATATGTACAACTGTAATGAATGGTTTTAGAAAGTTGTGTTCAACAGTCGCCTACCCATTCTTCAGAAAAAAATATATTTTAACGTTTGATCAAGATAAAGGACAGAACTGCTCGTTTTTGAATGCTGATTGGTTCTTTGTACTCTGTCTAAACGAGATGTAAACATTCAATTACTGACTTCTCACAGGTCGTTTAATGGTATGGATCGTTAAAATAAACAATTAAGGATATATACATTTTCTTTCGCTCTTATGCAAATGTCTAATAAATAAAAAGCTACGAGGAAGGCAGGGGAAAGTAGGTCAACAGTGGAGAGGAAAACGAAATGAAGCTGCAGGCAGCACTCTTGCTGTAATCCAATCTATTGCTGACTTCTGCCTTCACTAAAACATATTAAAGCTCTCATGAAGTGTTCCAGATTATAGCATGGCTGCCAAGCAGGAACCTAATGATCATGCTGTGCAGTGAGAGGTATGATGTTTGGACCTTATATGGTTCATGGGAACTATTGTGACGTCATGCACGGCTGTTTATCTTTGTTTTTAAGTTTGATGATTTTATTTTGTTATTCAGTTAAGTAATCACAGCGTGTGATCGGTCATTAGTGCCTGAGGCATGCTGATAGTCAATAATATCAAGTATTTTATAATGTTATTTATATATTTTATTATTTATTATATTTTATAAAAATAATATTAAATATTTACAAAAAAAGAGTTTGCTTTATGTATCTCTTATTTTCTTTGTTTCTCAGCCATCGTTCGCATTCACTGTTTTCACCGGGCCCCTTAGATCCGCCTTCTCTGCATGAGACCCACAACCTGCTAATACAGACACATCATTAAGCCTGGCACAACTGCGTTCTTGCATATTTCAATAAAGGCTCTAGCTAATTCTTTGTTTTAATATTCAGTAGACAGTGGCATGAGGCATTTGAACATTTTTTAGATGCACACGAGTGGTAATAAACATGGCAGGAAAATGGAGAAAAAAGTCAGTCTAGGGAATAATTTAGAGATGTTCCCTAATGAATCCGGGTGTCGTCTGATAGCTAATGGGATGTCGCTGCACACCAGAATAACACAATAAACACTATACCATTCTCCAGGTATTGCTTATATATTAACTGAAAATGTATTCCTAGACATCATGCATTAACAACACTACAGAGGTAGTTGTAATATACTAATATAAATTCAGTGTCTGTGTTGATTTTCTTTTATCTGTTACTGTATCTTTATCTGTATCTTATCTGTTTCTGTATTCTTGTATCTGTATCTGCCCTGAATGATGCTTTTTCTGTATTCATAAGCACTCGGGCATGGCCGAGGAGCTCCAAACACATTTTATCACAGATAAAAGGTGGGAAAACAAAGCCGGAACAGTTTGGCTTCAGGCAATCAACAGTTCACAATCGACACACACACTAGGGACACACACACACTCCCATTTGCACCTGCCATTACACACATGTACATTTTTTTCTTTGGTGGACATTGATTTTTCTTTGGTTGCTTTTGCTAACTAAGCTTTCTCTCTGTAGCCCTAAACCTGATCCTCTGTTGGCTGGCCACACAATGTAGATTATTTTAGGTTTTGATACTGCTGTCAAAAGAAAAAGAAAATGCATAAAGCAGCCTAAGCTGAGAAGGCTTGATTAGGTTGCTATGGTATATGGTTTGTTGGTTTTAGAAGGATTTAGGGGAACCCATCAGTTTTCCTGATTAGCTAGCCCAGCTAAAGACCAATTTGGTCAGTCTGGAAGACCGCACAAACTACCTTTAACCAACTAAGACCAGCAAACTGGTTTAAAATGTTTGTTTTTCTCAGCACTGTGTAGACACCCACAATGTAGACAAAACCTGACCCACACACATTTTCATTTATTTCCACTCTATCACCTACACATCTCACAGTACTTTCTTCTAAGGTGTCACCATTCTCCCATCTGCTGTGCTTAGACCTATTAGCATGAATTGGGACAAAGCATGTGGAGGCATCAAAGAGTGCCTAGTGACGATGGCTCTGTGTACAGCTTTATCAGTTCCTTTGAAACACAAACACATGCATGCTACCTTAATACAGGTCCAAAATATGCAAACTAACAACTCATTATACACTTATTCTATCAAAAAACAGAGCTAATGCAAACATGCTTCTGTATGCACAGCATGTCTGTAATACACGGATCTACTTCTAGCACTTATTTTGCAGTGTAAGGTGCTCATTAGTGCTGGTTGTTTACAGAGTGGCTGACGACTTTGACACTTGCTAGGAATGTTTAATTGTGGTTGTCTTTGTGTGTATGTGTGTGTGTGTGTGTGTGCACGTGTCTGAGAATGACACACACACATTTGGTGGTGTAAATGATGCCCGGTGGGTTTGCCGGAGAGACGTGGCTGCTTCGCTCCATCTGAGGCGTGAAAAATGGCACCATCTCACAGTGCTGTTCAACCATACGGCCACCATGTCAGGCGCTGTACCAGCCATATGCCACCAACATGGGACATTTCTATTTATAAATGTATTTTTTACTTTATCTAATTCATATACAATACCATATATAGAGGTTTTGTAGTTTTTAAGTATCCATATCCTCAGTCAAGGGGCCCAATCAGTTGTAACTGTTGTAATGCTTAGATCAACAAAGCAATGACTGCCACTTATACAATACATATTAAAGAGAAAGTTAATCAAACATTATTTATTATATTGCATCATTGAAGTTGGCCCTGGTGCGACACGTCTTGACATGCTGTGTTTAAATTTAGACTTAAATAAATAGATTTTCAAAGCTGTAGTGGAAGTTACATTTCTGTCATTTTAAAGTCTTGCAAAAAAGCTAACAGGTTCAAGGGACAATTGTTTTGCTGTTTTTAGTGGTGTTTTTAGTCTTCTATTTTTTGTCTAGTTTTTTCCAGTTACTATTGGATTTCATTGTATGGAAAACTTAAACACAATCTCAGTTTGTTTTGTTACATACTCAGTACACACAAATATTTTTAACATTCTCATTTTCCAAAGTAATCAATACCAGAAACACAGAGTAAAAAAGAATGATTAAAAATGGAAAAACAAATTTACTCAAGCCCGCTCAAACAGTCCAAATTAATTGCATCTAATACTTGACCCTTATATTAAATGTCCTCTATTATAGCAGCCCTGCATTTATCTAATTTTCATGAGTTCTTTACTCTCTTTGTTTGAGAACATTGCTTGTGTTGAATTATTCAGCAGGCGGACTCCCAGCAATTGATTGGAACATGAGCTCATTACTGTTGGAGCGCAGGCCTCTTACCCAACCTTCGTAAACTGATGCCATGTCATTTTATGACTGCAGAGTTCAAGGTGCCCTCCATGTGTACAAATCTGCCAGCCAGAATGTAATTGTTGATGCGTAATATCACGATCATGCTCACAAATTGTTACCGTATCTGTCCTTCTGCCGTCACTATACTGACTGTAAACTTGAGGCAACCAGATGATTTATGATTTAAGAATAGACTATGACATTGCTCCCTTAGATATGAGTATAAACTGATAGATGATTGTCATAGGCTTTGTGGAGTAGCCATTTGACTACAAAATATAACCACTAAATGCTGTAAACCCTATTCATGAATAGACAACAAACTGGTTTTCCATTAATTTGATTTAGTCTTAAAGGTTATTCAATGTTTATTTTTAGTTATTTTTTATACATAGTTAAAACTAAACTTAAAATATTGATTAATTTATTGATTTTGTCCTCTGATGTAACCAAGAACTAACATCATTCCGTATGATCAGCGTTTTAATGACAATCAACATTTTCAAAAGTTTAAGCGTCGTCTTTTACTCACTATTTGGTGAAAAAAGGAACAACAGAACTACATCGGTTAAACACTTTAGGCCCTTGTTAGTACCCTGTTAGCAGAAAGTTCAGTGAAATGGCTAGTGCACAATGTGCCGTCATAATCATCTTCATGTTTTGTTTAAAAGGACATAGTCCAATGGTGTTTGCCCTTTAGAAAACGGACCTGGAGGCTGCTAAACAGGTAAAGTGTTAATGCTTTTAGCACAGGGCCGGTGTGATTGATTTCTGTAATGTTGCGTGTGCTCTTTCAGTATTGTGCCTTGCTGACACACTGACTCTGATATTGAGCACTGCACTAGCTTTGCTGCAGGCCATATTTGTGTGTGTGTGTGTGTTGTATCTGTAAAGCAACTCTAGGTTGGCATGCATTTGCATAAAGGAGAGCCGTTATTGAGTGTGTCCCTGTACTGCACTAGAAATGTTCTAATACCTTTGGGGTGTGAGAACAAGAGTACAAAGGAGAGTTAGAAATCGTGATTAGCTTCAGTCATTAGTAGATGATTGAAAGCAAACTATAAAGTAAGACTGTTTAAGAATGCTGCTCCCAAGCCTGCTTAACTCAATTTGCTTTTAAAGTTTATGGTTCAGATACCCTCTTAAAAGTTCAAGTGCGGTATTAGTTCTTTCAAACATGATTTAGAATCACAGCTCCTATTAATCCAGAAGAAAGGTCCCTTTAGATTTCTCTCACTTTAAGAAAGGACTGGTGAAAAGAAGGGACCTCTGAGCGACCTTGCGTGGGTACTTCAAAGCAAACTAAGGGAAGAGAGTGCTGTGCACCGTGTTCCATGATTTCTGTTGTTCAGTGCACAAAATGCTGTTGGCTTAACACAAAACGTAAAATGTAATAGGATTCTGTAGCATCATCTGCTTGCAATTCAAATTATGTCCATGTTTGATCCCTAAATGTAAATATACCTCTGAATTTTTTCCCTTATAATCCTTGCCAACACATTTTTGGTTGATATTTATGTTGAAGATGCTGTTTAAAGTGCAATTGGTGCAATAAGGTTTCATTTTAAGGTGCAATTGAAATATATAGGTCACAGATATGTTTACAAAACAAATAGTTCAGACTCTGAATTCTGTTTGGATGGTTCTATTTGAAGCTGTAAAATAAAGTAATATTACACAAGCAGGAGGGCATTATGGTTGTATACTGTATCAGCAGGGCTGTGATTTGGTACAAGGCTGCAGTTAATCACAGCGTTCTGATATAAACCAAGATGTTTGTGAATAGTTATTCGAGAAACAAGAAGGCAGGATGTGCATGTGCGAGTAACAGAGAGAAAGCGCAACTGAGCGTGTCATTACTGCGTCTGCTGTGACATGTCTGGTGAGGAAATCAATAACTTTGTCTTTGTATCATTTTAATGGTTGAGTGGTAACAGTAAAGTGTCCTAGTGTTGTTCTGGTCTTATCTCAGCACACTCATAACACCTCTCGTCCAATCAAATTCAAGACATTAAGCATTGTATATTAGCTGATATATAAACATTGTTGGTGTAATATCTATAACTGATCCTATACAAATGTTTTTCTAAGTAAAATATATATAATGAATTGTAGACTAATGTGCCAGATTGCTGTTTTGTTTGGCAACCACAGGTTAGGTTAATGAACTTCATTACTTGACAGAGCGTTTTTTATTGTGATTAATATTAATAATTTCTTATTGAACATTAGTGTCTCATGGTTTAAATCATCAAGGCTTTAAACACAAACAGAGGCGATATCTGTATAAATTACACGTGAAACCATTCATACATAAATTGTTACATTTAACTCTGTTCTTAAAATGTAAGAATGGATTTATGAACAATTTTCTATTTGTGTATCATGAATAAGATCCACCATAACACACAGCTGTTCATGGCTTATTGCTTTATTTTACCATCATGAGCGAACCACTTTGGTCTGTATTATGGGATCATGCCCCATTTAGGTTGATTTAGCTAGTTCATTTTGTAAATTTAGGAAACCATAATGGTCAATTCCATGACTGTTCCCCTATGGCCCCATTTTCAATTATATAAAATGACAACATGCTCTGCATTGGATCATCAGGTACTTCCCTCTAATATGGACTGCAGTAAATGTAGGCTGGTTTGAGTGTCATCCTGTATGCGGTATCACATTACCAAGAGAAAATGTGCGTAAGCCGAGCCGTGTTTAACAGTGACATACAGACCTACGGGAAATGATTTGGATCGTCAAAGGTCATTTACTTCAAACCAAGCACACAGATGGAACTCGCCGTCCTCCGGCACTGATCCGTGAGCGGCAGCCACGTGTCATGCTAAACTATAGATTTATCTTCTCTAATCCTGATCTTCATACATGAAAAACAGACATGCATCACTCCAATCAACCTGTTGTCTTAAAGTTCTATTTAAATGTAGATATGGGATGTTCTGTCACGGTAAGCTTCTGAGAACACTGCAAATCACTTTAGTCCGCTTGTATTTGATTCCTATCTACCAGCAGATGCATTGTCATCCTAAAGCGTTCATGACTGCTTTAAAATCACACAGACAAACAAACATGCACATACTCCATAACTCCAAAAGTGCAAAGGATGGAAGGTAGGTGATTGCTTGTTATGCTCTTATAAATTTGGGTGTAAGTGTCCACCTACCTTACCAATCAATCCACACAAGCCACACAATAACCAGTTTTGGCTAAAGAACTATGCCGAAAGCATCTTATTCATGTTGAACAAATAAAATTTATGCGGTGTTCTCTAGGTAGCATCAATATTGATCTGCTAAAAAGGGACGGAAAAATGTTTAAAAATGTTAAATTGTCACATTAAAGTTTGATTCTGTTTCTGTCTTGTGCTTGTATCAGGCAGGCAGGCAGGATAAGGGTCTCCATGACACCACAAAGCTGAATATAGACACAGTTTACTTAATTATTTATCGTCAGTGAAATATTGTTTAATATTGTGTGAAATAATGAAATATTCTTTACCGCCAGCTTTCTGCTGTCAAGCATAGCACAACTATAATAGCACCAGGCAAACACTAAGTTTAGAGAAAAAGCTGCAGTATATAAGACTTTAAATTGACAAGTGGCGTGTTTTGCACAGAAACAAATGATGTAACTTAAATACTCGTAGCGCAGCACTGTACCAGTGCAGATTGCACATGCTTATACTGGATCAAGGTTGTTTAGTGAAAACAAAGGTTTTTGCTGCCCAAAATCTCTGTCTGTCTTCATGATCAGTCATTTTGTGTCACTTTTATCCTTTTTAATAAAAGATAAATTTGCTTTATCTGTAATGTTCGAAACTATCCACAGTAAAGAGTAATACTCTTCCAGTTGTCAGTATAACCAGACTGACGTCCTCCATCTTTGTTGGCACTTTAATGCTTCACAGTGGCTTCTTAACTGTTTACTGAACTAAGAGGTTGTGTTCCAGCACATGCTGTTCTTTAGCATGCTGTTTGTCATCTGCTTCCCTAATTTCACTAAATCCTATCCAGTTTGTTCAAGCAGGAATCCTCTGGCAGCTTTCTCCCCTCACTGTTCCCAGTTTTCCCATTTACTCGATTGCCAGTCTCTTTTTTTCACATTTTTTTTTTACCTCACTTTTCTATCCATTTTTCTGGAAACACAGTCTAGCTCCATATTTGTCCTGAGTTATTAACCTTTGCTGTACACTGCATTTTCAAAATCGGCAATGCAGAAATTAATCAGAAAGTCATCAATGTCAGTGCTGTCACATTCATAATCATTACCGTCACCACCGTCATTACCGCCAATGTCATAATTGTCATCAGCTTGGCCACTATAATAAACATCAGCAACCTATTAACACAATTGTCATTTTAAAGTACTTTAATTAGTATTATACATTTAGATGTATACATTTTCCAGAGAAACGCACATTACAATATGGAAACCATAGGTCTTTATTGTCTTTATTTCCCAGGGAATCAAACCCAAATTCACTAAGTTGCTTTGGATAAAAGTATCTGTGCCCTTGCTTAAGGATTCCAGGTTGAAGGTCTTTTTGTATAGAACATTCGTAATGTCCTGTCTACCTCTGTGTTCCAAGAAAATCTTTATTTAGAGCACGCCTGGCACAGTTCAGGTAACTATTAGGCCAGGCCTGCTTTAGCTGGAGTCTGTACAATAAGTTAAATTTAGTAGGCGAGTGTGTGCTGATCCCTTAGCTTTGTGATCTGAAGCTCAGACACAATATATAGGCTATACATTGTGTCTGAGCTTCAGATCACAAAACTGAGGGCTTCACAGACCTGTGTTTGAACCTGCCATCCCTTCCACAAACCAGCTGTGCTTCTGTGTTATATAAGTGACACCCCTTACACAAACACATGCTCTGCAAATTTATTATTGCAATATTAACATTTGTCTGGTCAAGCTATCAGCACTCAAATCCACACTACAATCAATTAAGAAAATAATGACTTTTCCACAGCCGGGGAGAACAAAGCCAGAAATTAAACATTTAATCTTTAATTGCTTTGTTGTCTTAGGACAAAAAAACTACTTTGATTGTTAATTATGCAATTAAGTTGATTAAATCCAATTTACCCCTTTTGTTTTCCTCATTCAGTTTTTAGCAGGTTGTGCAGATGAAAGAAAAGGTTAGCCGTCGATTACAACATGGGCTGAAGTGATGTGATCTGCCTCTTGCTTGATGCTCTGACTGATGTCATTAATCTGAAGGGCATATAACCTGAACGATTTCTTTCTTACTTCCTTCTTCCTCTGGATCTCGGTCTTTGTTTATCTTCTCCCTCTATATCTCTACCCCTTTTGCTTTTTCTCCACATCATCTTTTGTATCCAAGCCTGCTCTGATAAGACTCAGAGCTCAGCCTACTGTACTGTTTGCTGCTACCCACACCTTTAATAATTTACACTATGTAGTGACATTTAAGCATGTAAACAGTTGGTATTTCTATTCTTTACTTTAGCAGCATTTTGTTTTACATAGTGACCGTGATAAGACCAGACATTTCTTTTTTCAGTATCAGTATGTCTGTTCCCAGGGAATCTAACCCCAGATCTTGAGGTTACAAGCTTCATGCACCTGAGCTGCAGGAACAAATTGACTTTGGCCTTTTTTATCTATTCTTATTTAGGCTTCTAGCAGGTGATGTCATAGGGAGACATTTATGGGGATGTTATAGGGAGCCAATGGTCTGTCACCTATGCTGGGATTTGCACCTGCTTAAGCTTCCATTGCAAACTCCACCCTTTTAGTGACCCCTCACATTAACCTCATGTGTAGCTGAAGTAAGATCTTCAGGGTCACAGAACAGTTCATTGCATGGTTCACAAATAAACACGATCATCTCTAAACATCTTTAAAGGTGACCAACATTTGACCTCCGATGCATCTTGCTTCAGCAGAGCAGCCGAAGACATCACTGTCCCATTTTCATCTTCCTGCAAGCCTGTACTTAATTACCCTTCCACCATAGTATTAAGATTTGATTATTCTTCTGTTAGAATTAGATAACAGCAGCTGTTTGTAATGAACACATTGCAGCTTGGGAATACATTTTAAATGGGGAACACAGCTCTCTTTGCACAGAAGGCTTTAAGGACAGAGACGGATGTCTTTACTGCGAAGAGTCTCGTTATTCTTGCTCTTGTTTTATTAATAAGCACAAGAACAAATTTACCTGAGTAGCAGCATTAGGATAATAAGACTTATTTTCAGAGAAACGTTCTTGAATTAGGTTTATTGTTCTCAGCCCGTTGACAAATCTAACAAAAGCGTAAATCTAACACAATTTACATTGGTAAGGCTTATGTTTAAGACAAGAACAATTTCCCAGTGGGCAAAGAACAAAACACTTAATTCAGATATATTATCTGAAAACAATCTTCCTCAGTTTTGCCTCTAGTAAGTGTGTCTTGTTTTAAGGATGAGTAGATGCTTCTGCTGTAAAATAAGACAGGAATTCTGACAAAGGACTTTTCAATGTGGGCTTATGTGGAAGCGTGTGTGTTTGGGTAGCAAGATCCCAATAGAATCTTTTGAGTCCTGCAGTATATTTTTGTGTCCGTGCAGCTTGAGCTCTGACCAGGCACGCTGTCTCACCCATCCAGATTTAGGCACTTATTTATTGTGAGGTCACAGTACAAAATGGCACTGTTCTCACAAGAACAAAGGAAGGATGGACCAGCTCTCTACAGCCAATGAGCACAGACCTCCACGCAGCCCAAACTGATCTGGTGTCAGTCGAGCATCTCATCCATCTTGACCCATGAACTGAGAGGTTGGAGAGCACAAACGGGGCTTGTTTCTGTTAAAACAGTTTTCTAGAAGCACAGAGTTAAGGGGGGAGATGTTATTGTAGAATAACAATGCGCCATATGAAGCTCGATGATGTGGCCGGAGATTTGTGTTAAGAGATCAGAGGTTGTTTGTGTGCGTCTGTACGTGCTTGTATTGTTGTTTTATTCTTGAGTGAAAAACATTGTTCTCATGGTTACCGTGTGTGTTGCTGTTAGTGTATATACTAATATTCAGGAAATTAGTTTGAAAACAATCTTTTGGTTCTATTTAGTGACCCTAGGGGCACAGAAATTGGTAATTTGTAAAGCAAGTTCTGAGGAAAAATTCATTTAGATAGAATAGCAGGATAGGACTCTAACTTTATACAGCTTTATCGTAAATGAGTAATTGAGAAATGATTTGAGCAGACTAACAATGTAGATTTATAAAAGCGTCTGCCATCTCTGTTTTTGACTGACAGATGGGTTTAGGGCTCTGTTTTATACACCTCCATTCTTTATAAAGCATGACATTTATAAGAAATAGCTGTTTATGGACAGCTCAAGTAGGTGGTCGTGCCATCACTATGCATGAGGTTATATGGCCAGAAACCCTCTGTGTCACACACAGGTTACATTAACCTGCATATAGACACACACACACACGCTTGCTGGTGAAAGATAAATGCGTTGAGGTCTGTGTGTTTGATGCTTGCTCAGCAGGGGGTAAGAATCCCATCATGCCCCTTATTTCCCGGGTGAAGTGGGCATATTTTCCACTGGCTGAAAGATTCAGAATTATTCATGCGGTCCACACACACACACACACAGTATTCAGTTATTGTATTTTTGTTTGCGTTGCTCCACAAATGATTTGTGAAAATAATCTTATTATTGTGACTATCTAATTTGTTTTCTTAATAGGAATTCAGCAGTTTTAGGCATTATAGTTCTCAGTGCAGGCTGTCTGTTAGACTAAAATGTAAGAGTGGTTGTGTAGGTGTGGGCATGTGCTTGTATTTTACTGAGGTGAGGTATGTAACAAAGAGTTTGTGATGTGATGTGAGGTATTGCTGTCCTAAGATGAGCAATGATGTCATTTTGTCCTTGCAGTGTGTCAGATCTTCTCGTCTGTTATCATCAATGGATCAAGTATTTAGGATTTTTACACATTTTTAATGTACATTACATGAGTCACTAAAACTTCTAAATCTTAATCCCTAAAAAGCAATGACCTAAAAAGTGAATGAACATAAGAGATGCTTTTAAGTCATTTTCACGCTTCCCCACAGCGTCGTTGATGATGCTGAAAAAGCACACTCCCAAGGGCTTCCACCGACTGTATGTGATGCTGCACGACATCCTAAATGAAGCGTGTAATGTCTCATCCTAATAGAGAAGCACCTACCGCTCTGCGCTTTTATGAAAGATACATGAGTCGTTTTAAATTACTAGTATTGCTTTTCCAGCTTTTGTGTTAAATAGCATCACAATAACTGTTTTGAAAGCTGTTCAGACACAAAAGCTTTCAAATCTTACCAATTCTCACCTGTTTTCCACAGAGAAAACAAGTTCTTAAATTCAGAATGGAGACGCATCCACAGCTCGGCTTTTTACCTTTAAAATTGTTTTATGAGCGATACATTCTTTTGACAAGAACGTCCTTGATCGTGACAGGTACACAGACACTTCTAAGAGCTTGCTGCAGCATCTGTTGGCCATGTTTCTTCATTCAGTGTAATGTTTTTTGCTGTTACACAGAAACATATTTTTTTGGAGGTAGCTGTAGAGTGTTTTGTATTGGAGTATGTTAACACACACTTCCTGTGCTGTCAAGCAGTAAGACTACCAGGTTTGACCTCAGCCAGGCATTACCCAACCCTGCATATTTGGTCTTAATAGCTGAAGAATGAGGTTTATTCAGTGTCCACACTGGTTCTCCTAGACAGCATTGATATTAAATAGAGACCAATAGAGACCAATGATTTTGCAAATCTTCTGCAAACATTTCCCATTAAAATTTTTCAAAACCCAATTACCTGAGCTACACTTTCTTCTGTATATTCATTTTATAGCTTTATACTCTCACAATATTTGAGGAGAAATTTTAGGGGAAACATCTTTGGCTAATAATTGATAATAAAAGAAATGACAGAGAAATAACTCCTGAGATATAAAGGAGCAACCGCCAAGCAATGAGATTTTCCTCCTGGTCATCGCATGACGCACAATGTATCTTTGAAGAGGTGGATGAGTGTATGCGTTTGAGATGGTCTCATCTGTCTTTGCTCATTTCTTTAGCATTATGCATTTATAAGAAGCGATGACTAGCATTCAAAATGCTCTACAGCCAACCATCAAGTTTGTGTAAAGGTTAAAGGAATTGAAGCAAATAGATAATGCAGTAATCTCTGAAAAGGGTTTAATATATCTTCTGTGAAAGCAGAGTTCAGGCATAAATAAGAAAATGGATAAAATGTGTCTGCTATATTTTGTGGATATATAGTGGATAGTCATATTGAAAGTGTAAGCTGTGCATGATATTATTAGTTCATATATCAGCACAACTTCAATGTTTCTCTAAAACCCATAAAACCATTCTGTCCTCATCTGACAGATAAAAGACTGCAGTGAATTATGTCTTTTATTTTCCTCCGACAGTAAATATCAAGCAATTTAATGCAATAACATTTTGCCTTTGTAATCTTGTGGATCTAAACAATAGTCGGTGATTGGTAACGTGTGACCTTTTCAAAGGCTTTTCCTGGTTGTTCGTCATGTGGGTGTCTGGAGCGTGTCAATGCTGTGCGCTTGCCCAGCATGTTTTTGTTTTCCAAAGCCTCTAAATTCAGCCAGGCTGGTATGGAGCAACGTTTCATGCTGTTTTACATTTTCCCTGGTAAATGCCAGCTTTAGCTGGCCCACCTGGCACCACAGGACATACCAAATTGGGCACGGCAGAGGGAAAGGGATGCAGAGGAGAAATCGTATTATTTATCTGGAAATAATTTTAACACATAAGCCGCCCCCCTCCCCTCCCCTGCTGCCTCTCTCTTCTTTTGTCCTCTGACAGTTAAGTTGGCTGCATAATCTTATATGTGAGTAAGATGACTCATAACCTTTAAAAATCACTTGCGTCTCTCGGTTGAAAAAGAATGCCTTTAGGAAGCTGTGTTTGATTAAAAGCAAAGTTCTTTATTAATAATGGGTTTCTTGCTCATAAGGGACAATATTTGTTCTAATTATAAGTGTCATTTCTTTGAAAAACCCCTTTAATGTATCAATCTAAGTTTTGTGACTTTCTTGCTAATTTTAACAGCTGTGTGTTTGAAATATGAGATAACAAATATGATATCATCTACACTAACGTCCTGCTGTATAACAGATCTTACTTAAATATACAACCTCCTGGCAAATAAATACATAAAAAATAAAGAGTCTGTTAACTCGTACATAGGACATGAAACTAGCACGGGCAACTGATTTTCTAATTGCCCTAATTTGAATTTGAATAATCTGAACCTTGCATGTTTACAAAAGCATGTTTAGATATACATCTGTGAAGAGAGCATCATTAGGTCATTATGTGTATGTGTGTTAGCAGTTAATAAACAGCAGTGAGTGACAGCTGGATGAATGGACAGGAGGAGACTGATGAGTTCTTTCACTAATGCCTTGAGGCTGCAGATCTGCCAGCTAGAGCAGCAGAACACTATTAAAACATTTTCATCTGTTATAAACCTCTACACTTCAACCTATCACCCATCTCTTTCTCATACAAACAGCTCTTTATTTCAAGTAATCTTTTATATTCGATCCGTTTTTGAGCCAAATGGATATTATTTTAAGTTGCACAATTATTATAAGCAAAAACATTACACCACAGTAGATTCATATACCATACTTTATAAGGAAGTGAGTTTTCTTAAGCTTTGTTTATAGGTTTTGGTCAGAACTGCCAAACATAGGCGCGTGGCTGGTTTCCACAGTAACGTTAATACATTATTGCATGACTCTGTTGGTGGGGCTTTGATGTTCCGCCCAGTCCTGCTGCAATGCTGTGTGTCTCCCTGGTGTCCCCTGGCCTGTGGATGACCATATCACCTGGTGACATGCTCATAAATTATTCCCAGCACCGGCAGCTACAGGCGGAGTGAATGAAGAAGCTCCTGCCCGCTCTCCCCGGGGAGCTCCATTATACCGCCTCCATAAACACATGCAGTTGTTTATGTGTGAGAGCGCTGCTTGAGTCTGTAACACACAGACATGTTTACTTGGGTGGAAGAAGCGAGGGATTTTCATCTCCTCGTTCTCAAAAATCAAATTGCTCTTGATTTCTCCAGAAAATTGGAGTTCACAGTGGCTAACCATGTGACAAAGTGCTTGTGGAATAAGTCGGAAATTGGCAGCCTCCAATTTTTATTAAATCAGGAGCTTGTACTTGCAACAGCTGTCAGTGAAGAAGAAAAATGACGTGTTTGTGTTCACATTTAGCATACAAGTTGTTTCCTGTTTGTGGACAGTCAGTTCGTGGTGGCTCCTGTCTGCTGTATGTGAAGCAGTTCTTGTGGTCTATATTGATCTGTATTGACCTGGTCATTGCGGTTGTAGCTAAAGGCTAATTCAGTCTGCTGCTTCTTCCGATGACATTTACATCGACCCGTTGTCATTATCGAGTGGGGTCATAAAGCATGACTTTAAATTGCTTTTATTTCTCTGTGGTAAATCACCCTTTGACCCAAGCACTTTGAGGCAGGGACCTGAGCCCAGAATGAACCATTGTGTTCCCAGGAGGTGCTTTTAAAAAAGTTCTTCCAAAAAAAACCTCAGGTGATGGTGACAGTATACTGTAATCTTAAGACAAGGAATGTGTACTTATTCAACAATAACTGCTAATGAGGTTTTCTATATTCTTGATTTTCTAGAAGGGATGTGTACCTAAAAAGTATACAATTTAAAGCACTGCCGCACATTCAGACACATGTCATTGGCCATTGTGTTGTATTTGGCAATTAGTAGCATTGAGTTTCTATAATCATATCATGTCTTAATAAAAATTGTTCAGTTTTAAAAGACATTTGAGATCACTGCACATTCATTTTTATTTGAAAAATGTAGTTTTGCACATCTCTTCATCGGTTTGTATAAAACACTTTCCCTTGCAGATTTGTGACCCCGGCAAAATCAGTCAATCAGTCAAAAAATCAGTTTTTATGTCTGTTAGCACTTGATGTATGGCCCCAGACCATGTTTCTATGTTTCCAGTGCTCTGTGGAGACTGAAGAACTGTAGATGGTGAGATGGAGAGAAGACATAAAAACAAGAAGGGGGAAGGCTGTTTTTTAGCTTACAATGACCCATCCCCTGATTCATTCCTCTGTGATTCTGTTACTGCCACTTTCTTTATATTCCCTGTACATTTCTTTCTCTTTACACAAAGACAACTCTGTAAAGCTGTGGAATCCATCAGTAAAATCAGCTCCTTACCACTGCACCTCTCTAGAGTGTTTTGAATTATAGAGTCTGTGGGAATACAGTAATATCGATTCAGGCAATAAACATTTGACTCTGTCTGTGCGTATCCTGTTTTTACTCTCTTTAATGTCTTAAGTGCATGCAGGCTGCGGACATTAATTATGACCAGCACAGGAAGTGAAAGAATATACAATCAGGATATTAAACTCGCATGCCAATCAGGAGTTACATCTGTTTAAAACTGCTGACTTTGTGTCTATGTCAATCAGAAGTGGACATAATTTATCCACAAAAACAGGTTATGTTCTTGCTGAATTCTAAACTTTTGTCTTTTGTATGGATCTTTCTTGTAGGGCCGTGGGGTCGGTGTATGGGCAGTGAGTGTGGTCCGGGTGGAAGTCAAAGCCGAGCAGTATGGTGTGCCCACTCTGAAGGCTGGACCACATTACACACCAACTGTCTGCAGTCGGAACGGCCCAGCAACCAGCAGAGCTGCTTCCGTGTGTGCGATTGGCACAAAGAGCTGTACGACTGGCAGCTAGGGGCATGGAATCAGTGCGTGCCGGTGTCCATGCGCAGCGCAGGCATGCCAAGGCCAGTGGTGTGCACGCGGGGCGAGGAGGGCATCCAGACACGAGAGGTGGGCTGTGTGCACAAGGCGGATGGTGTGCCTGCAGAAGATGCCATCTGCGAATACTTCGAACCCAAGCCGCGGTTGGAGCAGGCCTGCCTTATCCCCTGCCCTCGTGACTGTGTGGTTTCTGAATTCTCCCCGTGGAACTCCTGTTCCAAGAGTTGTGGGATAGGCCTGCAGAACCGCATACGTTCAGTTTTGGCCCCGCCCCTTTTTGGCGGTTCAGCTTGCCCCAACCTCACAGAGTTTCGCACCTGCCAGCCGGGGCCTTGCGAGGGGGAGGAGAGCTTGCACAGCCTGAGGGTGGGCCCTTGGGGTATCTGCACTGTTTCGCCCATACGTCAGGCCCGAGAGGCCCGAGAACCAAAACTGGAACGAAAAGCAAAAAAGGACCGTCAAGCAAAAAAGGACCGCCAGGCAAGGCAGGACCGCCAGGCAAGGCAGGACCGCCAGGCCAAACGACGCAAGAACAAAGAGAAAAAAGAGTTAAAGGAAAACAAAGGAGAACGTGTCAAGGACAGGGTGAGGGCGAAGGGGAGGATGAGGGACCCAGAGACACAAGAGCTTATCAAAAAGAAAAGGACAAGAAATCGGCAGAATCGGCAGGGGTTGAAGTTCTGGGACCTGCAGGTGGGCTATCAGACCCGGGAGGTGACGTGTGTGCACCGAAGCGGAAGCACAACATCTCTTAGGTCAGCCTCATCTTTCTCACTTCATGTACTCATGCGTGACTTGGTTATGAATTGTTATTGTTTTAGAGATTGCTGTGATTTGCTTAGGCACTCTAATGTGCATGATAAACTTGATGACTTACAGTAACTTTTACAGGGTTGAAACTGTATTTCTGGGTCATTTCTCCAGTTGGGACAAGACCTTTTGGTCTAAGAAAATGAACAAAAAATCTTTTATTCTGAAGTTTAGAAATATAAGACTGAAATATAATGTATTGACAGTAACAGTATTGAAGACTTCATAAAATTAAAGTTATAGTTCATATATTTTAGTCTATTAGCTTTAAGGTCATCTGTATGATACACAAAAAAGTTGTCAAAATGATCTTTACCACATATGCCCGTTTAAAACCCACTTAATTATAAGAAAAGGGACGAATGCACCCTTCGATTTCCCCTTCCAACTTCCTGTTTCAACAGGAAATACAACAACACTGTAATAGAAATATATCACAGTGTGACTACTTGAACATAAGCACAGACTGACTGACCTCATGAACTCATGGATATGTCACTGGTGTTGGCTGGTTGAGCATCTTTCACCACCTCTCCTCCACCAGCAGTGTTTTTCCGCTCCTCTCTTCACTCTAGTGAGATGGCTGACAGGGTTCTGATAGCTCACAGACTTCTGACCCTGTGTATATGTGTGAGAAGCTACAGGAGAATGCAGAGGCAGCACTCATGTCTGTTTTACAGCACAGAAATATGACAAGCCTGCATTCACCAGGACACATTCACTGACATGAGCTGGCCTGCAGTGCAATATGCTCTTTTAAAAAAAAACACACACATACACACAAGAGCCAAATAGACTTCATGTGAAGCTCAAGGCTTTACACTTGTATGCTGTAGTTTTAACACATGCTCTCAACGTTTTTCAGTCATTTTTTATTCTCTCCACTTGTTAACAAGATGGTTTACAGAAGGGCATGTAGCAGCTGATGTATCCTGAGAGCTATTAATATTAATCTTGTGTCTTGTTTCCCAGTGTATTCCTAGTTTTATATGTGTTTTCCTTCCACTCTTTACATTCTGTAATGGAGACAATCTGCTAGCATGCTGCCGATCTGGTCTATACCACAACATTTATTTAATCTGGTTTGTGTTTTTATAGTTTTTTTTGTTTGTTTTGTTATTTACGTATTTATTTATTAGAGATCAGAGTAAGAATAAGAGGTAAGACATAAGACAACCTGCATCCAGCATATGAAACAGTTCTTGCAGTGGGGTTTCTGAGAATCTGTCAGCGGTGCAGTGAATTTAACAGAGAGAGAAATCTAATTTATAGAGCAGTGCTCTCCTGTCTATATGATGACCCAAACCATTGGCCTCCCATCATTCTGTTACCCTATTACTAACCGCCAGAGCCCAGAATGTAATTGCATCATTCAAAACCAAAGATTTAATGGTCATTTCCATTCAGAAATGTCCCCAATCTTTTTCCTGTGCGCATATGCTGGTGTTTTATTGGGTGTTTTATTGAAGTCTATTAGGAAGACATGATCCAAACAGCATGTCACATATATCCAATGCATGTGTGTCCTCATTCTGTCTTATATGATGAACGGCTACCACAAAACCTTTTTATCTGCTTTAGGCTTTCAAAGTGAATTGCAGCAACCCAGTGTTCACATCAAGATCCACTTTGATTCTGTTTGGGCTGCGTTCATACTCACCATGCGCGCCATTCTACAGAATGGGGACGTCTCATATCTGCCTGCATGTGTTGTTTACATGGGATTAGTGAAGGAAGATGGGAGAGAGATGTGAACTGTCCCGGCAGTTCAGTACATTAGAGCTACTCATTGACTTCACAGATGGCTGAAATCCCTAAAGAGGCTTAGCTGATTCTGATGAGTGCTTTAATGCTGCGGCCCATCCCGGATCAAATGTATAGAAGGGCAAGAATCAGGAGCTAGAATCTCGTGCTAAATCATACCGTCTTCTATGACAATAAAGAAAATGTTCATTCATTTATTATAAACAAGTTATAGTTATAGTTATTTTAATTTGATTGGACAGGCCACATTTTCAGCTGTTGTCGCTTTAAACACACACTTGTAGCAATGCAGTCTCTATTAAAGTAAATGTCTTGTATAAAAGCTGGTTAGGACTACAGGAAACCATGCCGACCCCATCACCAGGAAGTGGCAGAAAACAAGCATTTGATGTATTTAATTAATATTCATGGAAATCGTATTGTGATTCATATCTAAATTGAATTGCAATCTGTATTGACTAGACTGAGGAGGAAGTAAAAAAAAGTCAGGGATGAGAAAAACTGCTAGTGAGATACTGGGTCAGAGTGTAAAATGGTTATCTTTGTGATATTTAACATATCCATAATAATATAATTGGATGGGATCAGTCGCATACAGCTACAGATAATAATGTTAGCCTCCTTTATAAAGATGACAGAAGACGAATTACAGCTTCCACAAGGCTCTTTAACCAAGGCTGTTTCTGTTAAAAGCTTATCTTTTTCATATGTTTTGGACAATGTTAAAATTATTCATTGATTTTCCCCAATAGCACTGTGACTGTGCGTGCTGCTGACAAAACATTGCTGTTTGTTTATGACTGTGGAACGCAAAAGGACATTATTGAATGAATTAGTGTTTGGGTGAATTTAATTTAATGGTGGTCTATCGTGACTTACTTTCATGCTTAATTAACAAAGGAGCAAAATGTGTCATCAGAGCATGTGGTTAGATGATTACTTTCAAAGTAATAAGTAATGTTGGTTCGAAAATTTACTGTAAAATTATGGTAAAATTAAAAACTATATTAAATTGTATGTTATGTTAATTCAATTTGATTATTAATGAATTCATGGATGATTAACAGACTGCTTTTGTTTCCCCGCAGCCATTGTAAGCAGCAAACTCTTCCTGTGACGTATCAAGCCTGTGTGATTCCCAAGGACTGTGAGGTTGCCGAGTGGTCGGAATGGTCAGTATGCTCAAAGGAATGCTACGATCTAAACGGACGCAAGGGCCAGCGCAGACGCACGCGTCAAGTGAAGCAGTTCAACGTGGGCGGAGGAGCAGAGTGCACCGAGCTGGAGGAGAGTGAGCCGTGTTCTCCACAAGGAGAGGGGATCCCTCCCTGTGTGGTGTAAGTTCTGCATCCCTTCTGCTTTCTAAAAAGACGGAGATCTTGGTTTTCAACCAAATTAATGACATTGTGATTATTTTAAAGATGACATGAACACGTGGAATTGTTATGATGTAAGAATGGTGGCTGAAGATCTGGGCAGGTAACCAAAAGGTTATAGGTTCAAATTCTGTAAGGGTGGTCCATGAGCTACCCCTATTGTGCCCTTAAACACAAAAGCTAAAGGGGACATTTAATGTACTCATCCCCATGTCATTCTAACCCCATATTATTACCCTTATAGATTATAAAGATTCCCTATAGATTATAATCATATTTTATGAGGCCATATCATAGCTTTTTGTGAGAAAGACTCAGAAATGTTTTTGATGTTTACAAATGTTTACCACAACATACATAACTCCTTACACAAAGATACTGTATAGTTTTTGACCTTTTGATAATCTTTTCCTTTAAATTTTTTTAAGTCATAGCAACAGTTGAACAGTCTCTTAACAGAATAACAATACATTTCGTTATACAATATGGACATCATCTGTCGGTGGTTTTGTATAGCCTGAGCATTTTACAACACAGATGGAGGTGTAAAGGAGAGAACTTGGGGTGGGCTAGGGTCCTGCTGGGAAAGATGGAGAGACAGCAGCATGCTGGAGGTTTGGCACATTGCCACTTTGGAGGAGGCGAGCTGATGAATAGGGAATGTCTGAAGACAGGCAACACGCTGTCTAATCTGATCTCTCCCACAGATGGGCCGGTCCGTTTCCCATCACTCATCACCTTACTGCTCTGGATCTGGCCACACCAGAGAGCAAAACATGTGTCTCTGTATATTAGATTGGGATGAACAATGCTCCTGTGGAGCCGACCCAGTGTGTGCCAGGCTGTATTTCCTCATCAAACCCCATGTGTGCTTCTGCCGTTGTCACTAAGAATCCTTTACAGCAGGGGTTTATGACCAAATGTTTCTTCACAGTAAGATTCAGGCACTCCGCCATGGCTTGTAACTATTAAAGTTTAATACTCACCCACTGTT